>JAWLRI010000219.1:773047-822547 GCA_034781795.1 Crypturellus tataupa | reverse complement strand
GGGAAGCGGGGCCGCGTGCGCTGCCGCGCGCGGAGCAGCCGGGTAGCCACGGCCAAGAGCCCCACGAGGCGACGTCCTGGCCGGCCTGGCGGGGAGGAGGCCCCGACGCTGGCGGGAGCCCCCGTGGCGGCATCGCGCCTGCTCAGCCGCAGGGATATCCTGCCCTTGCTGGCATCTCCCATCATCACAAAAAAACCCAGCAGTGCTGATCGGGGAGGGCTAGGTTACCAGAAGAATAATTTTTCAAAGCATCCCCAGCTCCCCGGGAGCCCTGCGAGGAGCCTCACGTGCTTTTGTTCTTCGTGCCCGTTTATTTTCATGCCCGAGGTTCACGCTATATTTTCTGTAGGAGGAGTATGATATCGAAAAGGCAAAATACTTTCATTAGAGCAAACCTTCGCCCGAGATTTTGTTACTGCCCGGCTGACAGGAACCAGACAAAGAAATAAAACAAAAGGGGAGGGGGGCAATGTTAAGCTTTCCATTTATTTAAAAACCTATATTATTTTATGATTCTGCTTTACTTTATGCTAAGGAAACTAACTCAAGACCTGATCAGAGTATCACTTTTCAAATGCCTAAATCCCTGTAAAGGTTTAGTGTCTGGCTGTGTGCATTTTGCTCAGTATTAACATGTTCAATGGAGTACTTTGATTTTTTTTTTTTTTTATCTAGACGCCAGAAGCTGGTGAATATATGCTTCATAGCTTCAGATAAACCTTTTGTTCTTCTGGGGCTGATCAGCTGGTGCGGCAGCGAGAGGGAGAGGAGGAAGGAAATTCACAGGGGCTCCGCGGTTTCAAAAAGTCAAATTACCTCTGAGCCATGGCATTGCTGATAATTTAAATGAAAAAATATATATACAGGCTGCACCACACAACATCTCTACTGTTAGGACTTTTAATGAAGCCCCAGTTGTGATGACACTGAAGCAGGGAACGCTACGGTGGGATAATTACTTGGCTCCCTCGCAGCTGAGTTTCACAGATGCATTATTAACGGCACATTCCCTGCCATAACGAGCACCGAACGTAGGTGGGATTCACGAGCGCCGGCATCCGCCATTAGCAGGTTGGCGCAAACACAAATGAGTGTTTTCACAAAAGCAGGCGAAGGTTGTGAAATTCCAGCGAATCCTTTCACTGGAAAAAAGAGTTCAAGCTGCCATGACCGGATATGTCACCTCCCAGGGCGCCCCGCGCTCCGAGCGGGGCACCCTGGGAAATTACCGAATCCGAACGCATTGATTTTTCCTGCAGAAAATACAGGCAGCAGCCCTGATGAAGAATTAAGGAGGAAACGCAATAACCTAATTCTCCTGCACCATCCTCACGCGTGTCCCTGCCAGCCCGGGGCCCCGGCTCGTGCTCCGGGCGGGAAGCAAGGATACAAAAGCAGCTTTCCTTTATGCAGGTCATGGGATACGGGGCTGCACCAGCACCGGGGCCACACTTGGCCCACTTTGTCTGAACGTCATCAGCTTTAGGATACAAAGCTTCCAAGCAATATTTGTTTCATGCCACCACGTTTCATGTTATTCCCTGTAACATTCACTCCGAAACGTTTTCTCTCAAGCACAAACCCTTGGCATAATTTTTCCATAGAATACTATTTGCAGTATATGAAATTATTAACAATTCTTTAACCCGTACTGTAGATGGCTCGGAAACTCTGGAGAACAGCTTATTCGCTCCCTCTCTCACTCCACGCACACAGAAGACCCAGCACCAACGTCCTCCGGTTCCCCTGCTGCAGGGCAGCCTTGCCCAAGCCCGGGCAGGGGCCACCAGAGCATCCCTCAGGCCACGCTGCAGTGCCAATTTCTCCACATTGGGCACCAGTTTGGTCCCAAAGCTGTCAGGAAATCAGAGGCAGCCTTGGTCTTTCACATTGTTTTTGTAGGCTTCCCTTTCAAGGTGACCGTTTCCTGATTTTTCGTGTCACCCCAAGAGCTTCTGCGTGCATACTGAACCAACAGCCTCCCAGTAATTAACACCAGCACTTAATGAAGTCCAGCTGCTGCTATGGCAAACTGAGGGGATGCCAACCTCTGCAAAGCAGAACTTGGGCTACTCCGGCTACAGCTGCTTTCAAACCACAGAAGTCAACTTCTCTTTGCCTACGTCTCAGGGATAATGCTGCCCAAATAAGACAAGTGTTCAAGATTAAGCACTTAATAACAAAGTTTATCTCTGAACTAATATTTCAAGCTGGAAGTGATATAAAGGGCTGGATCAATTTAAACAAATGCTGCAAAATTAATAAAAATCCAGAGCCGCAAATGAAAATGTGAACTGTTAAATACATAAACCTTTATAAACCCAAGAAGTGTAGCTCCAAGGGAAAATTGGAGACAGATTCCTCAGCAAAATCTGCTCCTCTGAACGCGTTTCCTGATCCAGCATGAGCGTCGCTAACAGCCAAGGCTTTATTAAAGCAACGCTCTCCGCCAGTTGTTTCATTACGTGCCGTGGTCGGGCAGGGACACTAGGTGAGTTTTTTGTACAGACCTTTGAAAAGGTTTGCATTGTAACTCGCACCACATGGATTTCAGAAGAAGAAAGCACAACTCCTTCCACAGTCTTCCTCTGTATGTGTTTCCTTACTGTGCTCCTTTATTTCCCCTCTTCAAACATGCTTTTTCCATGCAGAGGTGAAGATAATGCTGCCCAATTTAAGTGACAAGTTTTAAGCTCCTCCTCACAGCCTAAATAAAATAAAAACAACAGAAAAATGCCTAGACGTTGGTTTCCCACCCGGCTGTCTTTTCCGCCAGGCCAGGTCCAGGGGCAGGGCCTGGGGACACGCTGCCCCGGCCGGGTGAGCCCCACAGGATGGGGCAGATTCACTTCGTTGCCAAAATTACTCACAGACATGACGGCTTCTCCTGTGATAAACACTAAATGGCCCTTTAAAAGGCACAAAGGGGAGGGACAGGAACCAGCTAATTTACTTTTATTTAAACTTAATTTACACATTGGTATCATGTGTCTGTTAACAAACGCACTCTGCTTCCAAGCAGGGGTTAATCCAAGACGCGCGCGCTGCAATCAGTCCAGTTTTTCCACCAGAGACCTAACATTGCACAGGATCAGTATTAAAAGTACATCCTCGATTATTCTGGATGTCCGTGCCCCTGAGAATATAACTTAAAAACAAAATCATTAGCTTACACAATAACACAGCCCTTGAAAAAAAAATAGTGTTTCTGCAGAGCAATGCTGATTTCCAAGCCCAAATTCCTTTGTTTTCCTTAACGCTGGCTTTGGACCTTCCTGGCCACTCAAGGGGAGCTGTGCTGGAACAACCACATCGCCTGGCAGCACGCGGCAGTGTGTCAGCATCACACGGGCAGGAAGGTAGCGAAGGGCCAAGAACCAAACTTTCGTTCCGACTTGCAGAAAATATCACGCATATTCCACCATTTATTTTCTTACCATAAGCCTGATGCTAAATTACCCTGACTTCTGTAGGAAAGGCCAGTTTTTAATGATGAAAAAGCTGGTGTTGCCAGACTCTCCTGGGGCAAACCCTGGGCAAGGGCCACAGCATCCTGCGCTCCGGCCACGGGCACAGACCGAGGCTCACGAGCCCCTCACACGCACTGGCCTGTACGTGCGAGGCAACCACGGGGGAAAAAAGGCTGTTTACAACAAAAGGCATCTGGTAACCATGATTGTTCTGTCTTAAAACTGCACATTTTAGATTTCTTAGCTCCCTCTTTTGTTCAGTTCTAGTTCTTGTCCTTACAGTTTTCTGCTCTGCCCTGCTCCCATTTAGCGCACGCCGTAGCCAAGCATGAGCAGAACCTGCTCAATCACACGGCTGCTCTTTAAGTGGGCGAGCGCTGCGAGTTTAACCGAGAGAGGTACACACGGACGTACCTGGGAATTTAAATTCATTCTGTAAACTATTTCTGAAGGCTGCTACTCCGCTCCCTCCGTAACGCTAAAGCTCACAACTTTCTAGTGTGGAAACTCGAGGGAATTTCTTCTTGCAAGCGGAGCCGGAACTGCTAAACATGGATTCAGATCCGGAGAGCAAAGCCTCCCTCCTTGCCGGCGCTGGGTGCTGAGCCCGACCAGGCGGCTCTGCGAGGTGCTGCCGTGGGCAGACCCTGGGGCCGATGTCGACAAAGCGGTGCAGCACCTCGCCTGTCTTGCTCAGCCTGGAGCTCAGGCTCCTTTTTGCAATATTTAAAGTTTAAAACGAAAGGCTATTGAGACCCAGAAAGAGTTTCTTGTCTACAACGATGGGTGGAAGAGCGTGGGCTTTACATTACGTGTGGAAAGCAGAATTTGTTGCCTTTTTGATACTGCATCTTATGATAGTGCTGGACCCTCACAACCCTGGGCACTCCCTGTGCACCCGTGTGCCTGCTTGTGAGGGCACGTGATTAACTTTCTGGATTAACTCTGTCATCAACAGCCCTCCTCAGTGTAAAGCCATGGTTCAAAACATGCCCTATTCACTCCTGCAAACTCCTTGTACCCCTTGTTCCTTCAGGAACAACCTCCAGGGTTTGGGCATCGTGCTCTGCAAACGCGCTCCTAGCGCAGCCACCTCTGCGCACGCAAGGCGTAACTTTCTCAGCCAGTATTTCAGGAAGGGGCTTTCTCTTGCTGAAGCAAAGTGGCAGAGCGCTTCTCTGCAACCTTTCCTACTACCTTTCCTCTCCTGCAGCAAGCGGATCCCGGTTTTCTCTGCGCCACGACCTGCCCTGCGAGCGCATTTGGCCCCAGAGGGAAACGGACGTGGGTAGCAGCCCTTGCGGCTTCTGCTGCGCCCGCCCGCCACACGCAGAAATACTAATTGTCTTTTAAAAACCTCTATAGTATTTTGTCAATATTTTTTTATTACAGCAGAGCATGTATAAATATTTTATTGTAAACCGAGGGCCTAAAATAAACAGTTTAGTAAATAGTTATTACATTACAAGGAAAAACATCTGTGGAAACTGTTTTCCATGTAATTATTCTTGCTATTTTACATTAGCTCTCAATGTGAATTTCTTTGGCTCTAATGTTTCACTTGTTCTAAATCTTCGTTCTTGTTGCTATTATTAAAATCTTAAAAAGGTGCCAAATCTTAAATGAAGAAAAAAAAATGATTCGCTAGAAATTATTCATATCACAGTGAGCCTCTACTAAACCTGGCAGGGGTGCAATATTTTCGGTGAAATTAACATAAAATATACAACTGCAAATTATCCAGGAAATAGCTATGTTCTTTACAGCGCGCATTTACATTTGGAAAAAAAATGTTCCACTTATCTGTCTAGCACAAAGCTCCCATCTCATCCAAAGGCCGCTTTAAAGGGACAGTAATGGATGTGCACGAGGAACCGGCTCCTTAAAGACGGGATAACAAACAGCTCCCGGCGAAAGTGACCTTAGATAATTACTGGAGGTAACAGCCAGCACTGGACGCTTCTGCCTGTGAATACTAACAATCTAATTTTAGATTTATTTCCCTTTTGGTGCCCGGAATGAATTTCCTCTCTTAGGCCTAAGTCCTTTCTACTAAACACAAGAAAAACTGTAATACCATGTAAAATGCAAATTTGGCTGTAAATATTTTATAAAATTGTTGCATACATCCCAAAAGCTATAGGTCTTAATTGAGAGCAGGCTATTTTTCCAGTCAATATATGGAAATGGAAAATGCTAATTCATGTTTTTCTACTTACGAAAGACCCTGGAGAACGGCAGAACCACAAATGCACTCACTTTAATATTATAAATATAATTTGGCTCCCTCTTTACGGTCCCCAACGTCCTGGCTTTTATCTGCCGATGGCTGCGCGGCAAGGATGGCGGAGGGCTCCGCGCTCGGCGGACGGACGCAGCGAGGGGCAGCTCGCCGCAGGGACATCACGGCCCCGGCTCCTTCCCCGCCGCGCACCATGCACCGTCCAGGCCGCGCGGATGCAGCGGGACTCGCGCTCACCTCCCTCCATCCCTGTCCTTGGCCCCGCAGGCGAGGGAGGGCAGCTCAGCATCCCCGGCCCCCGGAGCTGCCGGCTGCTCCAGCTAAAACTCTCCAAAGGTCACCGGCGCTGGCTCGGGGGCCTGGAAATGGTGTTATTTCCCTTCAGGCTTTTAATCTCGTGATTAGAGCTAAAGTTAACAGGCCTGTTTCATTTTCTGCCGAGCGAGAGTAAACTCAGTCTTTTCCCTCTCCGCCAGAATACTTAATGGCATCCTATCGGCAGGAGTAACGTCTTGGGGCTCAGCAGCACGAACAATGGGAAAATGCAAAACGCGAGCGAGACTTTGAATTTTTAAGTGCTCCTTGCTCTCCCCTTGCAGGCAGAAATTAACCCTGTGGAGCCCCGCTAGGCGCGTGGCAGAGCTCGCCCAGGGCAATGCCAACCCCACGAGGGCCGGGACGCTCCGGGTGATCCGGGCAGGGGCACAGGGCTGGGCAGGGAACCTGCTCTCACCCTCTGGCCTGCCGAAATTGCTCACAGCGACGCTTCGGAGCCGCTCGAGCAACACAAGTGGGGCCAGACGCACAAACAGGAGCTATACACGGGAGCAGAAACGGCGCCGTAGCTGCTCCCGGATCCTTAGGTGGGATTTGTGACAACCTCCCGGACGGTTCCGCAGGCAAAGATCCACAGGTGTGAGCCGGGGCCGGAGCCCGGCACGGGCAGCGCGCAGGAAACGCCGCCTTTTACTCACTCGCAACAGCCTCGGATAACCGGCTAGTAAAACTCGGACTATAATTTCTTTTTCAGTGTTCCACACGAGCTGCATTTTGCCAAATTTAACATGTTTTGCTGTTAATGGATTTCACAGTGTGTTGCCATCTTTATACAGCTGTCCAAAGAAACCGTGCGCCGTGATGGGCTCTCGCTGCAGCGCCAGCCGGCAAATGGCAGCGCTGCCCCCGGGGCCCTGGCCAGGACGGGGAAGCTCTCCGGCCAGGCCACTTAACACCCATCTTCTGGGTTCAGGCGCACCTCGCCACTAAGCAGGAATAAAGATGGAAGATGGATATAATCCCACCTTCTGCACTTACTGTCTGGTGGTATTTGCTCCCTGCATCAACTCCAGAGACAGTCCTCAAGCGCAGAGGTCACCCAGAATCGGAGAGAGGGGCTCCAAATGCCACCCGCACATGGGCATCCCTTGCCACATTTACAGAGTACATCCCAAAAAGCTTCTATGGAAACATGAAGCACATACTTGTGTTTAGCTTTGCCTTTTTGGTTCTTTTAAAACCCACATTTCAAACACTTCCTGCATAAATGCTGTATCAGAAGGTAAAATGTTCCTCTGTTCCCCTCCGCACCTCCACCTTCTAACAAGAAAGTTAGCTGCCCATATCCAACCTAGCTTGACTTCGCTCCTGCTCACTGCGTGGCATTTCATCATTCACCTTCTTTTGCCAATACTTAATTCCTGGACATAATTCACAGTTAAGGATTTAAGAAATGTTTGCCCATAGCTCAGCAATAGGCGATGGCTGAGAGGTGCGACACACCACAGGTCACAACCGGGGCAGGTTGATGTCAACACGCCCCAACTCCTGAATCCAGCGGATCCACCTAGGTTAAACCACGCTAAAAATCCAGCCTGTGAATAGTGAATAAGGCCTCCTCCTTGCAGAGCCCAAGTGTTTTGCAGCCCTGCAGCCGACGCGCATTGGGAAAGGGGAGGACTAGGGTCCCAGCCCCTTCGGGAAGGGCCTGGAGCCTTCACACTTTTGGTTTCTTTATTTTATCGGCGCACCCGAGTCTGACAAGTGAAAACTCGGGTGAAGATCTGTGCAATCTCCTCTACTGCTAAAGAGGAGAGGACTCTGAGAACCTTCCCATTCTTACAGAGGCCCAAAGCTGTTGAGAGTTACTAATAACTTGATCTAAAAGAAATTTGCTACAGAACAAGTGATACTGAAGCCAGCAAGAGCACTTGGTGCAAACAGCAGAGACTGGTTAGGCAAAGGCTTTACCTGTGCCACGAGCCCAGAAAAAGGTAGAAGCAGTGAAATAATTAAAGGGTTTTTGTTTGTCTGAATAACGTAAAGAACCCGACTGCAGAAAACTTTCCCTCTACAAATACTAACAATAAAAGGTACCAGTACCCCAAACAGGCAGAAACACGCAGGGAAGCCTGTGTTTGATCTGACTTGCCGGCTATGACAAAACAGAAATAAGTTTGTTTTAACGACCATGTCAGTTGGTAACCTCTTTCTCCGAGACCAGATTAAATTTTCCCCAAGGTAAGGGATGTCGTTTAGTTGGAAATTTATAATTAAAGGCAACGGGCCAACTGTCCCTCTTTGAAGTGAACCAAGTAACAGGAGGAACAAATCTGGACCCTTAACTTCAAGACAAGCCATTTCTCTCGGATAACTGCAGTCAGGGCTCTGCATATGTAAGCCAGGAGCTGCACTTATTCAAAGTCAGAGAGTTATTTCATAATAAGAAGAAAAGCAAACATTTTAAGTCCAGTATTTAAAAGTGATGAATATGGAACCAGGCATTCAAAAAGACTGAAATTCAGGATTTTATTAGAAGAAAAGGAATTTAATTAATTTGCATTCATACTATGTAGGCTCTTTTGCCATTTTCCTATGACTGGAAGCAGTCTGGAACATTGTCCAAGTTTTCCCAAAGAGGTAAAAAGACCAAATCATTTATCTGCTCAAGCGCATTCCTAACTAACCCGATATGAAACTGTAAACAGTTCCATCATGCATTCACTCCTGGGCTCCTTGTTCATTTTTCATATTTTGGCTACTTTTCCCAAAAAGGCACTGATTAGGCACAGCAGAGATGCTGACAGTACCCATTTCCCAACCAAGCAATTTATTTGGCAAAATATGATGACAACTTCCACGCAGCACCGTTTCATACAAACGTGCCTGAAGTGACAGAGGCCCCGGCCGAACCCTCCTGGTGTTTGTCTCCAAAGGAGAGCGCGGACGGGGCCACCGCTCCACCGGGACAGGGCGGAGGCAGCCCCCGTGGTGAGAACCCCCAGGCTCTCCCAGGTCCAAGGCTAGCAAAGGGCTACGAAATTTGCTTGTGAACTTATACTCAGGGAGACACAGCCACACACGTACAAAGTATCTGAGAAACAGGGAGAAGGCATCTCCGTGGGCTCTTAAATAAAAGGTACAACAGTTTTCATGGCTAATAGCATTAATACAAATGAAAAACAAGTTACACACTCAGAGAAATTACAGCTACTGAGGGCAAAGTTTCCTGGAAAGCAGCATTTTTTTGCCACATTGACTCACTGATGCTGGAAGGCGGTGAGTAGGTGCAGGGGCTTGCTAATGATAACTTTGAAGAAACATAACGCTTAAAACTCCAACTGATTACAGAAAAGGTGTTTTATCAACTGTTCCCTTTATGAATAAATATGAAACTACCAGGAAAATGTTTAAACAGGTGTAATCACCACTGCACATGAAAATTGAGTTTGGAGGCTGTAAGGAATCTTAACACAGTTAGGAAAGAAAGAAAGCAATGTAAAACTGTGATCATAGCCGATTATGCATGTATCATGCAAAACAGGAATGTTGTCATAGCAGCTATAAAAATGTCAGTGAAAACTGAACTACTATTACCCAAGTTGTAAATGAAATGAAAAATGCAAAAGGAAAATGTGAATGAATACATTAAGGGAAAGCTATTGCTTCTCCGTTAGATAAGCGGGCGAAACAAAATACATTCTCATGAAACAGAGTAATTTGTACAAACAAACGTGCCTACATAACAGTTGCAGGAGGCCACATCCGCATGGGGTGTCTGGATAAAATTTAGATTTGGGGTAGTGAATTTTCCAGGTCCTAGAAAGGAACAAACAGTAGGAGTGTAGTGTTGTTAAGCCAGTGAAGTCCTGGACTCCATCAATGGCCAATATTGCTCATACTAAGGTAAAGGTTTCCGCTCACTGATGGTGGTAATTCGGCTTTCAGGATAACCACTCCTAAAAAGCGCAGCTGCTAAAATTGAACATTTTGAGCCTTTTAATATACTACACCCATTACCATGTTATTTAAACGTTTGCACAAGTTCCTGATGCTAAAAATAGTTATCACAAAAGCACAAATTCAGGGCTTAAACAGGATAAAGTAACATGAGGACCTACTGACATAAGCAAATCCCTCCTTCCAAGAACCCTGCGGGGCCCAGAGCTCCGTGAGGCGCCTGCAGCCGCCCTCCCTAAACTGCTCCCGTGCACGAACGGGACTCCAGCACACCGTTAATTAAAGCAAGTCCACAAAGAATTAGATATTTAAGCGAGCATTGGGCATATATATGAAGGCTGCACCTTGGTTTCTGCATTAAAAGAGCAATTACTTGGAATATGCTTTACAAACATCAAAGTTAAAGAAATATTTTTGAGTTCTTAATGTGACCATAATTAATTCACACATTCAGCTGTTGAGTCCAGAAATATGTTCCTGTTGATAATTTGCATCTAATGCTTCAAAAACAATCTGGCACATTTTTATTTGCCTTAATGCCTGAAAGTTATTACCAAGATAGTGCCTTACAATGTCATCATCATTGCTACCACGTAGACGCTTTAACTAACGCCCGCGCGCGGGTCTGAAGGTTCCCTCAAGACTTGAGCGGTTTTGTCTCAGGACGCAATGTCATGACAGGAGCTTAATGGAAGGGAACGCATTTACCAAACAGCACCCTTAAACTTCAAATCCATCAGAATTTGAAAGCTCCGAGGCTCAGCAGTGAAACAGGAAAGGAGGCATCGCAGGGGCTGTATCTCCTGTTCTAGGCCTGATGCTGAGCCACGCGGCAGGCCACACGCCCAGGCCACGCACCCAGGGCCCCTTGTCCCCCACCGGGCAGGGGACACGGCCAAGGTAGCTGCACATACACACCAAGAGCCCAGAAATACCTTGGTTCCTTATGCATGTGGCCAACACCAGTACTCAAGGGGTGTCCCCACTATGGAGTGGAGGTTCCCCTGCTCAGAGTGACAGGGCAGCACAAAACCCTCAGCAAGCGTCGAGGGGATGTCTCAGCTATTGATTTTGTGCCTACACGGGCACAAAAAGAAAGTGCTGCCGAGAAGGCTGGAAATATCAAGGCCATGAAAGGATTAATTTTACCTAAAAATGAGGCATCGATGTTAAGTTCCTTAGCATGCTCCAACCTCAAAAGGAGTTGAAAACCTCCTCCTGGAAATGCTTATCCTGCTCGAGCTCTCATCTGTGATTGCTCTCACCTGTCCATGGGAGGTTCCTCTTCCCCCAGGTGGGACCTCCATGACTAACTTAGACCTGACACTTTGCATTAGATGGATGTGGCCCAGCTGGGAGGAGCCCACCCAACGCTTGTGAGCAGATGCCCCGTGGGACCAAGTCGTCCCTTATCGGCTCTGCACAGCCCGGGGTCTTGGTGCTGCCCCGTAGCACCAAAGTGACACCTCACCTGCAGGTCATGGCGAGCCCTAAACCAACAGCCACCGCGTACTGAAACCAGGGATGTCAACTCTGCCCTTGCGTGTTGTTCCACACCGTGCTAATTTGGGAATATACATAGATAATCTTCATACCTGAATTACTGTAAATTGAAGAAATTATTTCACTCCAACAGGATAAACAATTCTCACCTCTAATCAAGCAGACCTTCATGTATGACATATTTAAAACTCATTGATTATCTCCTATATCGGAGCTTAAGGTGAAAAGTGCCTAGGGATCGCTTTCTTTCAGGCTTCTTAAACAAAAAGAGAAAATACGGGGGAGAGCACTAGGAAATCACTATGGTCCAATTAACAAGGATCTCACTCTTCAAGCTTGCAAACAAGAGATTACATTAACACCTGCTACAAAAGCAAACATTTTTAGATATCTTCATCTTAACCTACTTGACATTGACTTGAAACTCCTGCCTGGCTCCAGGATGAAAATTATTGTGATTGACATGTATATTTTTCATTTGGTGGTGGGGGGGAACAGACGGTGTCAGTCTGTATTTCTCTCCCTGGTATTTTTATGCGTAATTCACATCAAAGATAATGGGAGTTATACACGTGCATTGACGGGAGAATAGTCTTCTAAATGTAAAATTGTTGAAGGGAAACCATACACAGGTATGGGAGATAAACGCCGCACGCCAACACGTGAGACACGGAGTGCGTGACAGGGCCCTTGAAGGCTCTCTGTGTGCGGCGGCACGGGCAAGCAGCAGCTCTGCGGCCTGCGCATCAAAGCAAGCCGACCTCTCAGGCCAACACATGTATTTTAACATCTGTACACGCAGGGAAAACATTTCTTCGCGTTCATCAGAAAAGCAATCATCCAACTGCAGCAGAAATACAACCCATTAGATTACAGTAACACTCTACTAGAGACTTACGATAGGACCGTAGTAGGAACAGCTTTATAAAACACTTGAAAAGTTTAACTTTCTGAAGTCCAGAATTGTTGGAAAAAAAACCACAGAAATAACTTTGTAAGCATTTTGTTTTGACAATGTTCCTCAGGAATTCTCCACATTTAGCTAGGAAAATGCTAGCAGTTAAATCTATTCAATGTCATGACATACAAAATTGAAACATAATTGCTCCTAAGTGGCTGACAACTGGCAAGTACTTTTTACACGGATAGAGAGAAATTTATGCTATCAAATGGAAGATACTGTCAAAAGTTTGATTTTAATATAAATGAAAATGCTACACGAGGACTCAAAAGGATAAGGAAAAAAGCTCAGCAGTAACACTTTTATAACCACATATTTAAAAAGCTTTGAAGTGAAGAATCATTACATCAAAATCATTTTCCTTGAAAGATAAAAAAAAAAATAAATTACAGCATGAATATTAACAAGTTATTAGAATAGTGAATTTCAAAGAGTAGCAAAAAACAAGCAGCCCGTGAGTGGCCTAGTTTAAAGAATGTCTTACCAATCATATGGTTAGCGACATGGATTTGTATCTCTCTCTCATTCTCAAAGGTCATCTGGCACTTGATGCATTGATAGGTCTTTTTCTGTTTAATAACCAAAAAGAGATTAGAGAAAACTGCACTGTAGCATAAGGTAAGTGTGATCATGAATATAGCATGTTACGTGCTTCAACTTCCCTCCACTGCCTCCTCTTCTCCCTGCGTGTCCCCAACCCGACACCAAGCTGGCCTGTGCTTTCTGGGACCAGAAAATGCACTCTCTAATTAGTAGCCTGCTTTTAAAGGACTTTAATCTCAACTTTAAAAATTTCAAACGATCGTACGAAGCACTTGAAAATCTGATTGAGTGCTTGAGCCATAATCAAATTGCTCATGACATTTAACCCACTGTAGTAAAAATGCCTGCACACTGAAATAAAAAACACAGGTTAAAAACGGAAATCTGATTTTTGTTGTTGTTTTTGTTTTTTGCAGAAAAAGAACAACTTTTTTTTCCAAGAAATTCCATCCTTAAATAAAACTCACAATAACTATAGGCAAAACACCTGTAGTTACTGAGGGTAGTGAAGTACAAAGGGAAAAATATATTTTCTGTTGGTCTCCCATCAGGAATTCTGGAAAAAATGGCATTACTGCAAAGAATGGCTTTCTTGCACAGGCTGTTGTATATTTTCCCTGTCACAAAGCCATACCAGGGAGGCTTAGCTGCAGAAATCAGAAGATAGTGTGAAGAGGCAATTACATGAACCATTTATTCAAATAGGGAAAATGGATTTTGGACTCAGATTGACAGGGGTGCATGTACTTGAGCAACATGACAGGAAAAATCCAAGAAATCATTTGTAGAAATTAAAATGCACATTGACAAGTCAGACATCCGAGTTATGGGAAAAATAAAAGACTAACACTAAACTTCTGTGCACTTAGAACAGCTCTCAATTCCCAAAGCAGGAGTATGGTGCTATGGGTCTAATGTGCGTGCTCAATTACCGCACGGGAATACACGATCCAAATAGACATCTTTTGACATGCAGTTGAGAAGAATTGGGCCATTTGTGCCACTCCTTCCCACAGAATAGCTCTGACTGCAGCACTCGCCCCAAGACGAGCAGCTTCTGCTGCTGTCTCTGCACTGGGCCCGGGCTGGCACGGCTGGGCACCAACGTGCGCCCGCGGCGCCCCGGCCACAGCCTGGGCCAGCGGCGGAATGGAGGGGAATCCCAAACCATTAGCCCTGAGAAATCCCATTCAGGAAATTACACCTCGTAGCTGATTGAAGCAATGTATTTTGCAGAATTAATTTTTTGTGCATTTTTATAAACAAATTATTTTTTTCATCCAGCCTCCCCAGCCCACGCCTAGGCCCAGAATGACATTTTTAGGACAGCAGTAATAAGTCAGAAGTTTTGAGTTAAAGAGAGGACTTGCTGCCTCTCCCTCCGTGCATGGGATCCAATTTCCTGGGACTCCTGCTGAGGAAAGAACAAATTAGGTGCTGCCAGGAGCTTCTTAACTACTTCCCATGTCATCAGCGGCAACAAGTTAGCCTGCTGGAGGCTAATGAACATGCTGTAATACCCTAATAACAAATGCAACAATCTATATGTTATGCATATTCCATGAGGTCTGCGCGCGGTGCATGTGTGCGCATTCACAGGGCTTTCTAGGCTAAAACAACAATGGGCCATTTCCAGGGCAATCAAATGAGGTCTTTGCCACTGGCCAAACGCTGCCACGGCCAACCATGTGCAAGGGAATCGTTTGGACTGGCTAGCGATCCCTAGGCAGCTCAACAAAGCGTCCTCCTGGAGCCCGTTCGCAAATCACGGCTGCTAATGGAAAAGCAGCTGGATTTCTGACGCAGTGTTTCCTGGGAAGCTGTTCCAGCAGCCGCCTGGAAGAGCACACACACATGCACACTTGCACACACATACACACACATACACACACATACACACACGTACACTCATGCACACTCGTACTCACGTACGCTCGTACACGCGCACACATGTACACTGGTACTCACTGCCATGCATGTGCTGCAGGCTCCTAGCTTAAGAAAAAGAAAAGAAAAGGTTTCATGTGGTCACATTTAAAGCCTGAAACCTTCCTCTTCCCTGACCCTGCCAAGCTGCCCCGGCTCTGTGTGTTGTTCAGCACTTATCTCTGACAGGAGGGCTCCTGAGCAGCTAGCTAGGGAGGACAGCACTTCAGCAGAGCCCTATCGCAAGCCTTTAAAGTTATATTAAACACAGACATGATTCATTCTTTTAACTGATTTTGGTGCTTCTGAAAGCTACTTGGTAGCAGATCTGGGGCCAGGATGTCTTTGTTTATCCGCAGGCCCGGTACAAACTCCTCCTCAGTCCTTCCTGGGCTGATGGTCGCCTATGCGGTGCGGCCGCCGCTCGGCGGATCCTGAGCGCTGGGACTGTCCCCTCCTGCCCAGCACATGCAGTGACAAGAGCAGTCGGCCCCGTACAGGCCAATAAATACTTAGAACTCGATTAGCACCCAAATGTATATGGAAGAAGTTGACTTTTGGGCTCGCTGGTAACTCTCTTTAAAAGCAGGTCATCGAATAGTTTTCCATTCCCAATATTTGGGTTATGTTAACTGTGGGATCAAAGGTGACCTTTCAATACCATTTTGTGGGCACCATGGCTTCAAAGACATTTGGAACACAGTCTGGTTATCTCTTTTTTTAAGTTTTGGTCTTTATGAGTGGTGGCGATTGCAGCAGACACTGAGGAGCTAATGCAGTCCAGATAACAGCATCAAGGTGACAGAAGAGACCAGACGAGCAGACCTTCAGCAGAGAGCTCAATTCCCATTAAGTCAAGATATTTAATTCCAATCTTGGCACAAAATAATAGTAATAACAACAGGGGGTTCTGGTTTCTTTGCTGAAATAACTGCTGTTCCCATGGGTTTTCCAGACTGTCCTCCTTTAAATCTGGAAATGGTTTCCTGTTCCACAAAGAAAATATTCCTCCATTCAAGTGAATTTACAAGGGAAGGGGGGAGGAGGAGAACAAAGAGAAGGAATTGAATCCAAGAAAGTGCAGGAGAAATGGAGCACAACGGCCTCATTCATCCAGCCGCCGGTGCCATCTCTTTTGCTTCTTCGCGTCCAAATAACCTAGGTGGTTAAATAAACCAACACAGTTCAAGACAGAAAATGAACTGGAGCACTTGCCATTGTCAGTGCTAATTCCAGTAGAAAGTGATAACTCCAGCAGAAAGTAATAATGAATCTGTGTAAAAGACAGAGCAGCCTGTGAGGTGACCAGCACTACCCGAGAGGCAAGAGGCAAGGTGCACTCTCAAAACTCAACAGCCAGCCGTGCTTCTCGGGGCACAGGCATTTCTCTAGAAGACCTTAGAAGAAACTAATAGAACATATTAAAAATGGAAGCTACTCTGTACAGAAGTATGTACAGCCAAAGCAATGCTTTGTAGTGCAGGAGTAGCAAAGTAATGTTTTGCGAAGTAGTGCAGTACAGCACAGAGGATCCAGGAACTACAGGACTGTCAGCCTGACCTCGGTATCAGGGAGAGTTACGGAGCAGATCATCGTGAGGGCACTCACACGGGCGATGCTCTGTACAAAAATATCACTAGCTTGTCTTAAAATCGTTTAATAGCAGACACTTTCTCATGCAGAAGCCTTGTTGTACAGGAGGTAAGCGCTTCGGACAGCTAGAAATCAGCCTTTGCTGGCCATGAGGATTTGATCATACCTGAGATACCCGCGTGCAGGAAGGAGAGGTGACCAGTCATAGACGCTGCTTCGTGGTTGTTTCCCACACAAAAACGTGGGTGAGAAGAAGAAAACATAGCAGCACTTTAAGTGCTTTCCTCTTTCCTTCTTATGGATAAAATAAGAAAAAAACAAACAATAATCACCTGCCAAGCAATTCTAATGCTCTAAGGTTTTTGGACCTCATCTAGCTGTCTCCAGCAGGTTTTCAGAAAAAAAAAAAAAATTCAATAGTAAAAGTACACACAGAACATGACACAATATTCATATTCCTGTTGTCGTGCCAGATGTGTGTGCACGCACACAGATAGAGACATAGTAAAAAGGAATCATTTTCTTCTCCTGCTGCACCTTTCTTTCCTCCCAGACCTTTTCATATTTATTCATTGATGGCTAATTCTTACTTTTTTTTTCCTCTCTCTCTCTTTGGAGCCAACTCTTCGCTTAACTTTTTTTGAAAATTCCTTTTGGCCTCCATAGTCTCTTCTACAGTTCAAGAACTATCCCTGTTGGTGGAGTGATTTCTGGTAAAGTTATGTATTTCTGTGTCAACTTTTCCACTTGCTAGCTTTTCATTCTGCTTTTTCTTACTTATTCCAGTGTATACACGCATTGTTTAAAATCTAATGTCCCTATATTTTCTTTCTGAATGCACCTTTTTCTAATCTTCAAATGCTTTCCTGTTTAAAAATGAAAATCAATAAAATGTTTGAAAAGGAAATGCACAAGTGTTCAGGAATGGGAAAAAAAGCAGTTCTGGACATCTGCAGATCACTCTACATGCATTATGCACTTAAGATATCTGGAGTAAAACATTATTTTACTTGTGCACAGCATACTAACAAGATGGGAAGAGAGATTGTGTTCAACTTGCTTAGTTTCATTATGAGGCCAATGAAGAATGTTATTCTTGAAATGCAGGAGTTTATCACCACTTAAAAGAGATAATTCTCTGAAAACCCCTGTGCTAGACAGACCCAAAGGGCATTTATTACCTTGAGAAACCAATGTTTCCAAGTGAACTGATATCAGAATGCAGGTCTTGTACCTACAATGAAGAGCTAGATAACGAATTATTCCTTGTAACAATATGCCTGTTCCTGGGATTCATACCATGAAGGTCTCAGATACCAGCATGCATGCCAGTCATAGCCACCTGACTGAAGGCACAATTTTCCACAGCCAAAACGGCAGGTTTTTCATGATCCACAAAGGAACTAAGACCTGCCCTCCCAGGATGAAATTCAAAGTATTTACCTTGTTGATGAACTTAAACCCCACCCCTAGAGATGATGGGTATGGAAGTTTTTACTGAGAAAAGCAACTTAAAGCAAGAAATTAAAGTGGAAAATGGCCATGTATGCTGCTTCTGATCGTCAACAGGAAGAAAAGATATTATTTGAAGCAACAGGCATAGCCCACATGAAGGAAGGATGAGTCCTGCCTAAGAGAAGAGAACTGTTTAAAATAATTCAGACGGAAACAAAGACCCAAGAAGCAGAAAGGAGAATGACCTCAGCTGAACTCTCCAAAGATATCACCTGGAAGCGGGGAGAGATTTCCATGCCTTGCTCCTCTGCAGATGTTGGTCCTGGACCTAGAGGGACAATCCCCAGTTGTTCTACTGAAAAAGCAAATGAAAGGCAAGGAGGTTTGTGGCAGGATTCGCTCAGGAGCCTCAGACGGAGGCGCTGAGCTGAGCTGAGCTGCGTGCGTGGCCGGGAACCACCAGCCACGCGGGCCCGTGCGGACCCGGCTCGGCAGCCCCGCGGTCGGCACCACGACGCGCACGGCCAGGGCACGCCGCGCTCCTCGCCTGCTGAGCCGCAGACGCTGCGTTTGAACGGGGCTTTCAAGTTCTTTAATGCAGTAAAGATGTGTTTGTGGGTGCTTTAATTAGCAGATTGACATAAACAGGCATCTACGGTTGGAATTATTCATTAGGAGTTGGGTGCCTGATTTCCTTAGATACTTTTGAAAATCTCACCCCATCATGTTTAATTAAAAATGTCAGATGATATCAATACTCAGATGTGTCTGCTGTTGGTCTCCCGAGAAGGTTTCCAAAATCTACTTCTCATTCCATCTGTTCCTGACAGAGCAAGAACTGACTTGGCCCATTCTTGAACCAAAACATCAACAAATGATTTTAAAAGACTATAAACTGGAAGCAATATTAATCTCCTGAGCAGCCTTCTGCAACCTTTCTTGGATACTGCATGTTCCCAAGAATCTTGTAAGCTAGGAAATGGAAAAGCAGCTATCTGTGAGCTCCAAAGGAGAACACACTTTGCTTTCTAATATGCAGCCTGCACACTAGAAAACAACATACATACACACACACATGTGCATACAAACACCCAAGCAGTCTCACACCATTCATGACAACAGACTCTCACAAAAACAGCCTTCCTAGTGAAAAAAAAAATGTTTCAGGTGAGGTATCTGCCTAACATTTTCTCTCACAAACTCCTTTCTGCTCATGATTAGTTCCTAGTTAAGGAATTATCTCATGCTTTGGGTATGAGAAATTACTTTGAATTTTTTCTTTTGGGTACTGAGAGTCTCCTCTTTTTTTTCATAGAAATGCCCCATGATCTGCCAATTCAATAGCATCAGAAATCACAGACAAACTCAGTGCCCCCATCCAAGTGCACGGATGTACAAGGAGGTATCTCAGCTCTCTGCTGACAAATTCAGGGCAGATGCTCTGCCACTGGGAATCAAGGAGACTGCAAGACTGAGCAACATGTGACTTTTCTATGTGCATTGCTATGCCTTTCTTTCCTTTTTTTTCATAGCACAAGTAATTTTATAAAGTGACAGTCATGTACACAAAAAAGAGGAGAGAGAGAAAGAGAGAGAGAAAAGAAGAGAGAAAAGAAGAGAGAAAAGCAAAAACCAAAAAGCAAACCCCCAAATATCAGCTGTGGTCTCAGTCATGCTATCGTGCTAAAGGTCTACATTTCATTGCTCCACTATTTTAAAATGCAGCTATACTTACTCTGGGCACTGGGGACGTCTGGGTACCTTTCCTTTGGCCACTAGTCTCCGGCGTCAGGTCTCGGTGGTCTACCTGGATGTGGCTCTCTAGGTCTTCGGCACTTTCAAATTTGACGCTGCACTCCGGACACCTCAGGCTGCCGCACGGCCTCTCACTCCCCTCCTGCGGGGTCAAGCCCGAGGACTGTCCGTTGGTGCTCCTGGTCATGCATCCAGCGCACAGGCCGTACGGGAGGCCGTTAACATCCAGTTTGACCAAGTCCTGCTTGTTCCGGAACTCCTTCAAGCACAACGCACACTTGTAGAGTTTTTGCAAGGCTTGGCCGTTGGGCGACGACGTTGCAGAGTTTCCTGCCAGCTTCTGCATGTGGAACGTGCCGTGGATTTTCAGCTCCAGGGTCGAGGTGACGGTCTGCATGCAGACAACGCAGCGAAAGCCAGTGAGGGAGTTTCTGAGATCGGGGTGCATCTGGCAGTGCTCGATGAATTCCTCCTCACTCTGCAGCGGCATTTTGCAAATCCGACACGTCCCTGTATCCAAACTCTTGCTGTGAGTGACTTTGTGCTCTGTGAGGGTGAGGAGGGACGGGAAGCGCTCCCCACAGATGGGGCACATGTAGTGCTTGGCCGGACCCCGATGGGTCTGCATGTGCTCTCGCAGGCCATTTTCTGAGAAAAAGGTCCTTGAGCAGATATTACACTTATGGCTCCCTTTGATGAACTCTGCTTTCTTCCTCGAACAGTCGTCCTCCCCGGGCCGGATGTTATGGTCTCTCAAACGATGGTTCTGCAGGAGGACCTCCATAGTGTAGGCAGCCCCACAGATGTCACAGCCGTACATGGGCTCAGAAGCATCTACATCATCCTCACTGGCTTCGTGACTGTTGGAAGTATCTGGATTCTTCATTAACATGTTCTGGATATCTGCCCCTTCCGTCTTCTTATTCGTGGGGGTCATGCCATTCGCTGTACCGTTTTCAGCATTAGCATCAAAAACACAGTGTTTTTCCCGCAAGTGTTTTTCAAGCAAGATGATGGCATGGAAAGCTTTGCTACAAAACTTGCAGTTGTACTTCTTGCTGTGAGTTGTGATGTGGCACTGCAGTTCGACCTCCGTGCTAAAGGTCTCGCCACAGAAGATGCATTTGTGAGACTTTGATGGATTCCCCAAGTGGCTGTGCTTCACGTGGACCTGCAGATCCACCTCCTTCCTAAAATCCCAGTTACAGGCTGTGCAACGATACATCTTCTTTTCATTGCTGTGCTTGACTGCCAGATGCACTTGGATAGATACCTTGGAATCAAAAACTTCTTGGCAGAGGGTGCAGTGATACAACACAAAAGTATGCATGTCCAGCAAATGCTTCTGCAAATCATCGACCGAAGAAAACTGTTTGTCGCAGCTCTCACATACATAGTGGGTGGAAGTTGTCATGTAATGTACGGTGAGGTGCTGCAGAAGAGACTCCTGGGAATCAAAGTCTTCTTTACACTGAGGGCAAGACTGTTTCCTCAACAGCAGCTCCAAATGCAACTTTAAATGGGTTTGAAAACTCTCAAAATTAGAGAACTTTAGATCACACTGATTACATGGGTATTCTCCATTAGACACTGAGTTTACGCTAGCAGAAAGCCGTTGCCTTTTAGGGGAAGAGACTTCAACATCAGAAGAAACTGGACTCTGCTCTGCTTTTGACTTCTTATTATGTGCCAGAGGAATGTTCTTGTGGTTTTCTTTAATATGCTTTGTAAGCTTCAGGATGGAGCCAAAAATGGGGGAGTTTGTGCAATAAGGGCATGAATAAACTTCCATAAAAGACTGTGTTGGCTGAATGACAGGAGAATCCAATTTTGAATTTCCTACATTGCAGTGAGTCTGCTGAATATGCTCAGTCAGGGTTGCTTCGGTCAGAAAGCCCATGGAGCACTGGTTACAGAAGAAGGCGTTGTTACCATCTTGGGGGGTAGCATTTGGGCCACAGTGAGTTATACGGATGTGCTCTTGCAAGCTATTGATATCTGCAAACATCTCAGGGCAGTAGTTACAGTGAAAGGCAGAAATGTTGCTAAACTGCATCATGGGGTAGGCATGGTTTTTGTGCACCTTTCTTACGTGTTCATTCAAGTTGTACAGTGTAGGCATGGAATCAAGGCAGATCTGGCACGTGTGGCTTTGCTGAGGTTTGTCCGCGTGAATGGTCTTCAGGTGGATCTCCAGGACAGCCAGGCTGTTGAAGTCGCGCTTGGAGCAGTAAGGGCAGCTGTACGTAACTTTGGACCAGTTCTGGCCCTCCTCTCTGTCCCCTGACCTGATTTTCTTTTGTCCCCTCAAAGGTTTCAGGGTTGAATCTGGGGTGGAACCTCTTTCCACCGAGGCGCTCGAGTCGGGCGTCGCGCTGCTCATGGAGGCCACGCTGCCCAGGACCGGATCGGGGCTGATGCTATGATTGCTGGAGTCAGGTTGTCTGTGGCTGTCCAAGTGGCAATAGACTTCCTCCACTGAAGAAAACTGCTCCGGGCACATAGGGCACTTGTGTTTTTTGTTGGCATGGGCTTGATGAATGTGTGAGAGCAGCGAGTTTTCGTCCACAAATACTTCAGGGCAATGAATACACTGCAGATCTGCCTTCTCGGAAAGCTGTGGGTGGCGTGTCATTACGTGCTTCTCCAGTTCTTCAGTCTGACTGAATGTCTCTTCACAGTAATCACACATAAAATCATCCTTCTTCACCTCTTTCTCAGTCTTTGCCATATGTTCCTTGTTCTTTTTATGGGCTTGCATGTGACTCTGCAATGAGCTGGTGGAGGAGAACCCACGCTTACACACAGTACACTTGAAGGGCTTGCTGGAGCTGTGGGTTTTCAGGTGGATTTTGAGGTGGTCGCTGCGCGAGAACGCGGCCTCGCACTCGTGGCAATGGTACTTCTTATCCCCCGTGTGCAGCTTTATGTGGCGATCCCTACTCCGCTTGTGCTTAAATAGCCGGCTGCAGTAGGTGCACTTGAAAGGGAGTTTGTCACTGTGGATCTGCTCGTGCCTTTTAAGGTAGCTCAGGCGAATGAAGGACTTATCACAAAACTGACAGGGATAGGGCAGGCCGGTCCCCCCTTCCTCCTCCCCGATGCCGAGATCACACCCATCTCCTATCATCTGAGTGGGTGATGCAACATCTTTGCTGGAGGGAGATGAAGCCACCCAGGAGAGTTGTGGGTCGTCATCACCATCTGTAATGGGAAAGCAGAAAGGAGATTAAAAACAATTCCCAGTGCATCTGTGAAATAAGGACAAAGCTCTCAACAACACTGTGGGCTTCTGCTACTACACTGCAAAAAAATCAGCTCCCCCTCACCCAAAAATAAAAGTAGCTTCTCTTAAATTGCAAGGGGTGTTTAGAAAGAGATATAAAATCTATCTTTAAACATAATCCAAGGATATGACAACATACAGTATTAATAAAAGGCATTTTTCTTCGGCAGGTTTAACACCTGCTCACTGTACTGTAAAGTCATAAACAATGAATACAGAAAGCAAAACACAGTGGGCAACGAAGCAATGCAAACATTAGAAAAGCTACAGTATGAAGTGATCACCTGTGATTTTGTGGGTCTTTTTAAATGCTACATCAAGATGATTTTAAGTAATGTCTCCATTAAACAAAATCCTTCAGTTCTGTCTCAAAATTGCAACAGAATTAAAGGCTGATCAAAAGCAAACAGACTCGAACATCAGTGCAAAGTAACAGTGTCTGATTTGAGACAGCTCAACAAAATCAGAGAAGAGATTTGCATCATCACCGCCTTCACTCGCGTGAAAGGTAATGCGGCCCGTTTGGTACAAAACCAAACAAAAACCCAGGAAACCACCAGCATCGGAGATATCAAGATCTCACCAAAGAATAAACTTCAGGACAAAACTGCAACGGCTTTAACAACCATTTCCTTTGCTCACTGTGAGGCTTTGGAAAATATTTTATAATTTGATATTACCATAAGGGAACACAGTGCCATCTCCTACCGCAAAACAGTCATTTCAGGAAAAATACATAAAATTCTGGCAGCTTCCATAAACGGAACTGCTAACAGGAAACAGAAGAGAGCAAGTTCAAATATACCAATTCCAATGAAAGTGGCGCCTTGCAGCGAAGCAGAAGTGCCCCGAGTCAGACACCAAACTGACCCAGGGAGTGAGGCGAAGGTGGAACTCACGGAGACGAGGGAAGGCGCTGACCCCACGCGCGCATTTGGAAATCCAGAAATACCCTTGGAAATCCGCAAAGAAGACCGTTCTCCAGGTCCGCTGCGCTTACAGAACGTTTAACGCTCCTCCTGCAGCCGCAGGAGCCACATCCTGGGCCGCCACGTGCTCGGCCCGGCCCTCTCCTGCTCGCGCCGACTCAAGGCGAGCGCTCTGCAGGCGGTGTCTCCGGCGCCGTGCGGCCCTGCGTGGGCGCAGCGGAGCCGGCGGGGAGGTGCCGGCGGCTCCCGGGCGGCTGATTCCCGCCGCGCGCCAGCTGGGCTCCCGCGGGACGCACACAAAGGCCGGAGAGGGGGATGCGGGGCTGGCGCAGGGCAGCGCGTCGGAGCCGCCGCCGCGAGCGTCGCTTTGGGGCGAGAAGACACGAGCACCCCAAAGCGCTCGCCGCCGAGGCGACCCTTACTGCGCTAGCTGCCGGCTGCAATCTCAGCCACGAGAGGTGGCAACCCTGCAGCTACTGCGAGGGGAGCACACGCGGTATGAACAAACAGCCTCACCCAGGAGGCTGCCTGCGCCCCGCGGGGCGCTGCGGCACCGGGCAGCGACCGCGACGGAGGCTGCCGACGGCCTCATCCCGGCCCCGGCCCGCGTCTCCCTGCTCCTGTGCCATGAGCCGAGCCCTCCAGCTGCTGCTCCTCGAGCGCCGGGCGATGCCCCCGGACGCGGGCAGGACGCACGCGGGCGCTGCGGCGCTAACACCGCCCGGGTTCGGCGCATCCACGTTTCTCCGACTGCAAACAGTGTTTGTATCAAAACCAGAGGCTTTTACATACGTGGCTGAAAGCAAAGACTCCCCTCTTGCTAGCCTGACTTAGACCTTTCACCGTGTTTTCTCATTCTTTCACCATTGAAACAGAATTGGAAGCTATTGCATAAGCCAAGGAAACGATCTACCTGACTTCCTTACAAACAAGCCAGTAAATTAGCCACGGCCTAAAACTGAAGAAATTAAGAAAAAGTCATTATCATTAATCTCTTTATGGAATGAAAAATAGCCCTGTTAATTTTAACTTGCCAATTTAAATTGAAGAAAAGAGCCATAAATGAACTGAGAAGGAAATTCTAAGGTGTTTTACCAGAGTAATATTTTACTGGGAAGATATATTTGAGATGTGGTGTGACATGTCTGGCAATGATGGTTAGAATAATAATTCTACATTAATGCAATCAAAGGAATGTAGCAGAATGAGAAAAATCACTTTAAAAAGGAGATTAAAGTCATTAAAAATGGCTAATCCTGCAAAGTGGGACTGTACTAAAATAGAGAATCACATGGCTGGTGCAAAGCTTTTGTCATTTGCGCATATGAGAATCAAAACAAGTATTAAAAGGGTAAGAAAATTCAATAAAAAGTTTAATTAGGAAGAAAAAAGGAGCATTAAAGGAGGCTTCAGAATGGTGCTATTCTGCAGGATATACGCGCAGGTCACCAAGCTTAAAGGGCCAAACTTGATAATCAATCTCCAAGCGCTACAGTAATTTAGCAACTTAATGTTCAGCACGTTTAGGGGACGGCGAGCATTCATCATCATCACCGAGGACCTCCTTCCAGCCTCAACGCGTTCAATAAATGTATTTTTCCTTCTAATAAGCGCAATTTGGCCAAACTGCAGAATAAATCATACCTCACTCTCTGTTTGTCTTCCAGATAACGCGAGCCAAGGCCAGGAAGCACTCACGAAGCGGCACCAGCCCAGCGAAGCCCTGGGCAGCGGGTGCGCCGGGGAAGGGAGCCGCGCGGCACACGGGACGGCAGCGGCCCTGCCCCGCCGCGCGCGCTGATGCCCTGGGCATGTTCTTATTTGCTAGTTATTTTGCTAACAGAGAGAACATCACCGCACGGCTCCCCGCCGCACCCAGGAGGTTTCTTCATGCGGGGACTTTCTTCATGCAGGGTGAGGAGGCAGGGCCGCTAGGCTTGGGAGATGTCTGATCTGTTGGGTTTATTCCTATGGCACAGGGCTTGAACACAAGAGGAAGCGTCCAATTAACCAAAAAAAAAAAAAAAAAGGCTCCCATAGAGTTGTTGGGGAAAGCTGTTTTTTGACTGAAATCCAGTTTCCTGGTTCTTTCGGAGCCTCCTGTGCAGACCCCTGCTGCACCAAAGCACAGGAGCTCCAAGTGGTCCAAGCACTCGCGTGCCCGTTGCAGCTGGTGGGACCCCAGCACCCAAGCTACCCAAGAGGTGCCTCGGTACTGCCTGCGCTCCAGCTCCTCCTCTGCAGCGGGCAGAAACCAGCTGCTGCTCGGGGCAAGCTGCAGCGCTCCCCTCCCAAAACGACAGAAAATCTTTTCCTGTTTGTTTAGTCTCATTTTCCTGCTCATTTCAAGTATAACAAAGTAAGCAGCAAAACAAAAGCAACACCCCAAACACAGTTTATGCACGGACGTTCCCCGCACCAAAGGTTCTCGTTCTCCATGCAGCAGGAGGTGGCAGCGACGAGGCCGACGACGCAGCCGCCACCACCCCGGCATTAACACGGGCTGGAGCAGCAGCAAACAATCCCACAACTAATTTGTACATACGGGCCTACGTCGTGTTCAAACGAAACTCAACCTGGATGAAAAACGAAGAGGTGCTACTGTAAACAGCACCACGCACCAGACCATCGTGATTATCTGCGACTTAAGAAAAATGTAGTTACACCTAATTACATGCTTGTGTGCTAAGCACTTTTGTTGGACCAAATTGCTAATGGTTAGTGGCTCCTTTTCCAACTCATCAGCTCTGCATTCATTTGTAAGTGAGGTTTTTAGAAAGAAAGGGAAAAGAGAGATGTCTAGCTTATTGGAGATATGTATATAATCTAATTTTCCTTCTCATGCACAGGGTAACTTGGTATGTAGAATACACAATCAGCACAAGGTGCAGTGCAACGTTGCAAACGTTAGATTTTCTGGGACATCGGCTGTAGTTAAACTGTTACACGCAGGCAGTTTAAACCTAGCTGTCTCTGTCTAAACCCTTCTGCTGTGATCAAGGAACATTTAATTACTCTGCCTCTTTTTTACTCTGCGAGCTAAGGGCACACACACAGACATATACTGAAGCTTAGCTGATATATAGAAACTTGTTAAGCCACAGTAACACGTGCCCGAGCCCTCAATTTCCAGCAATGCTACCGAGACTCAGTAATGACCATGGGTAGGATGATATATAATCCTACAGAGATCACAGAAATCAGAAAGCTATTTTTAACATTATTTTCCTTAAATCAAACAGTCTGCATTTTACAGGTAACGAAAAATTAACATACCATTAAATAAGTTATTTCACACTTCACTAAATGGTGTAATAAGGGGCGGAGGAGAAAGTTTTATGTTAGATCTAGGAATAAGCTAAATGCTTTCAGAGTTGAATCACTGTTTTTCTTTACTCCCTTTGGAAAAGCAGCAGATACTATATTCTGCTGTGCATCATGGACTTGGGACTGAAAACAGCTGCACTCTAATTACATGTAAAGTGTACCAAAACATTCCTTTTATCACAGACTGTAAATCTGTTAGCATCTGTCTCTCCTTTGTTTCTTCCACAAGATACAAGCTTGTTTCTACATTTTTCTCACCTGTAGCGGTGATTAAAATTCATTATAAATGAAAGGAGTGAACACTAAAACAAGTTCCTCTGTGTACAGTTCTAAACTCAAATTAGAAACAGCTGTTTGCTAATTCATGCAGTAATGTTTTGTCGTGCTCTGTGAATCAATAATAACTCACCCTATTTCCAGAGAAACGTTAGGATTATCCATACACGCTGCCTAGCAATTTGTCCTCCAGAAACGTTCAAATGCAGAGTCAGTCTTTTTTAAGCGAGATTAGAGGATGATAATGGCAATATCATCAATGTGTTAACAGAAAGATATTAATAGCTTGCTGTTCCTGCCTGCTTTGCTAGCGGGTCCTGTGCCACTCCTGCCTACTCGGAGCCCACCGGAGCGCCAAGAAAAATGCACATTGCCAGAGCGACGAGAAGGCGCTCGGGTCACCCGCACAGACCACTCATGCAGCAACCACACGGAGAGAACTAAAAGAGCCAAACTTCAGCTATGACACGTACAACTTTTAAATACAAAGAACGGCAAAGCCCTTAGGAGAACAATCCTAATAGAATAATTACTAGTTGTAACAATTAGTTACAATAATTACTAATACTTTTTATAATTGCTACCAATATTGCTTTGCCTGATCCCAGCCAGAGCGCAGACTTCATCTGGCCCGTCGCTGCGCAGACACGGAGCTGCTTTCCACGCTTCTTGCTACTTCATGTCGACATTTATCATTGTTTCAGCACTTGATTATACAACACCAAACGACATCACGCAGCAGTTGAGAGCTTTGTCTGCCTCATTTTTGCATGCAAACCTGGCCCCCTCGACAGGGCCATGGGCACGTTCTTCCCTCCCCGTGTTTTGTCGCTGCAAAGGGAGGCTGCAGGGCTGTTCTCCAAGCGAGCCCTGGGCACGTGCAGCCTGGCTCGGCTCAAGCTCTTCCCCTCGGTCCATACCCACAAGGCAGCGTCAGACCGGTAGGTGTGCGGAGAAACCCAGCGAATGCCGAAACTGAAATTATGCAAGGAAGACTTTTCTCCATGAACTGACCAGATGAGTGTGATTTAATTTAATGCTTTGCTGTGCTCATTTTCGTGTTTCTGAATTGTACTTTCAAGAGAAGATTAAGTCATCAATTACAACCCATTTAGCTCATTCATAAAATCCACTTAAGGGTCGCGCTCTCGACGGTGAGCACGGACGACCCCGGTGCGAGCAGCGAGCAGCCGAGTCCACGTCACCGGCACGGACAGCGGCCTGGAGGAGGCAGCGCCGGCAGAGCCTGGGCAGGGGCAAACCAGGGCACGAGTTTGGCCAACGAGCTCGATGCTGCTGCTGTAGCTCCTTGGCCAACGCACCCGCGCTCCTGTGCTGGGAGGGAGCGTCTCCATTTGGAGATGGGGAATGTGGACCTGTCTTAACTCTTCTGCCATGTACGAGCTCTGAGGCAAAAGAACCATGAACGAAGGAGAAAGTGAGAGCAGACACCACAAGGGACCTCCCTCTACCTGTTTCTTCTGGCCAGGGTCCCCAGAAAGTGCATTGCTAGGGCGGTTTGCTGCGATCAGGCCTGCAGCCAGGGCTACGCAGTGTCTTCACCTCCACGCAGATCATTTGGTAGGCCCTGTCTTCACACATATGAAAAATACTTTCCCCCAAACCTGACTGCTCCTAAGAGAGTATTTCACATCACTGCACAGGGGAAGATACATCCACGCTGGAAACCTGAGGAAAACCTCATGCTTCCCACCACAGCCCAGGGCTGGACCTCACCGCCAGGCTTTCCGGCCTGGGGAATTCCAGCTGGTCATATTATTAAAGCAAGTTGCCAGGGAAAATAAAACCAGCTTGTTAAGTCAGAAAGAGGGGGCTGTTGCAGGCTCTCATTTTGATCTAGGTGGGAAAACTGTGACGCACTTACGGCCTTAATGGGCTGGTGTTCGTGATGAATAGACGCGCTGCTGAAAAACACATGTTGGCTGAAATTACTCAGCAATAAACAAACAGTAAAAAAACAACAACATCCAGATTTGATATTACCTTCAAAGAGCTGAGGAAGGCCGATCAATAAATTACACGTGACAGACAGTATCGAGTAACCTAGTCTATAGCTGGTTATGCGCACGCACCGTCGTTCGGGTCTCCAAACGCGGCGCGCAAAGGCCGTGGAGCAGCGCCCAGCACCTTCGGAAGGGCAGCGGGCAACAAAGCGCTGGGACACGCGGCTCCGCGCCGAGGTGTGCCAGACACGGCGGCGTTTCGCCAGCCGCAGCCAAGGGCTCGCGCAAACGACGTCCACGGCAGCGACGACACGCTCGTAGCCACGTCGCCTTCCCCAGCGCGCGGGGCAGCCACCGCGCTGCTCCCTGCCCTTCCCCGGCAGCGCAAAAGCCACTGCACCCCTCAACGCTGAGCGTGTTTCTAAGCATCGCTTATTTAAACATCCATTGGGAACCTCTGCCCGCTTCGTGCGCAGAAACGGCGTTGGGAACGGCAGAGAAGCACAAGCAGGAAAAGAGGGTCTCTCCTTCTCAATACTGAGGAAAAATAACTGAAAGGTCTGAAGTGAAAATAACCATAGATTTTGAGCCATGCAAGATGAAAGCCAAATACTGAGGCTTATGTAGACCTGTAGTTGATGGTGCGTGGTAGCGCTGCTTCTATCTACTAATGGTATCTGTCACTTTTAATAAGCAACGACTTTTAAAGCAAACAAGCAAGCAAAAACGCTCATCACCTGCTAAGACTGTTCCTTGGAGACGCGGCGTTCGGCTGCAAGCAGCTGCAGCATGGGAGACCTTCCCAGCAGCAACCCAACACCTGCGGCCAACACGCGCGACCGAAGAGCCCTCCGAAACCTGCTCTCTTCTTCCTGCACATCCTCGGACCACAACGGGGCTTCCTCAAAGGGCTGCTAACAGCAAGGGTCTCCTCCTGCTGAAAAGGTTTCAGTGCCGACTGTCTATATCAGGATATCTGCCGTTTAACCAGAAGCGTAGGCTCTGTTCTGATTTTACGTTTTTCTTTTTTCCCCCCTCCTGCAAATGTGAATTGTCCAATTTATTCTAGTTAGCGACTGTCTGTGCCCTGGCCACAGACGCATCGGGGAGGGAATTTGTAATGAGGAAAGGTGCAGGGCACAATTCCTGGTTAAAACGGCATTAAAATTAGGGTTGAAGTGTACAGCGAATCACCTCAATTTATCCCTGAAGAGGAGGGGGGACGGGAAGCATCTTGTCCCTCAGCACAGATCTCTGTCTCCCCATCCTTCCTGCCCCGCCGCGCTCGGTCCGTCTGACCCCAGTGTCACACGCACTGCAGCTCTCATCAGGGACTCGAAGGGAGTCTTTTCCCCTGGGTGAAACGGTTTGGTGCTTGCACCAGCACAGCACGCCCTGCATGCACACAAAACCCCTGTATATACAGTGTATACATATACATGTACATATAGCGTGGCACAGAAGAGACACCAAAGCCTGCTCCTGAAACACAGCTGGGGAACACAGGAAAGAAGCTGAACCGTGGCTCCCCTAAGGAACCAGTTTTCTTTTTTCTTCTCTTCTCTTTTCTTTTCCAGACTTAGTGGCCAAACTCTCTGGCCAGACAGCAGCTCAAAATAGACAATTCTCTTACCACACATTTATCTTCTCTACTTGAGAAGATTTGAGAACAACAAAACAAGGTATCCAAATACGGTTTTCTTTTTCTGTTGTTGTTGTTGCTTTTTGTTTTGTTTGCCCAGCTCTACCAGTCTTATTTTATATCTCCTCAGTAAGACAAAAATCTTAAGGACAATACCCTTTTCTGGCCACAAATAACCAAGATTGCAATCTTAATATACATGCCTAAGTATATTCCAACCTTGCAAAAGCAAAACAAGCATGAACAAATGAATGGTTTGAACCAAGCTCCTTATTACATCTTTTGCCAGAATAAATACTCATGAAACTGAATCCCACTTCCTCCATTTTATACCCATTACAACACATGGGAACACAAGCCCCAAGAATTAGAGCAGTGCCAACCCTGGCTCCCCAGTTAAGGCTGAATTACTTTTTTCATTTACAATAGGCATTCAATCGCTTTACTCTGTTGGAAAGGGGGAAGCTCCATCTGCATTTTAGAGCATCTGAGATAAAATTAACCTTCTGAGTAGTAAATACTAGACTGACATAGAAGCAGTAATTGTATGATTTCAATTAAATTACTTCAGATTTGGGGGTCCTGGATTTTTAAAGCTTTTTTTTCTGAAGCATTAGGTTTTTTTTTTTTTTTTTTTTCTAATTTGCTCCATTATTTAGGAATGTCATAATCTTTGCATTTTGGGGTTTCCTATAAATACAATCCCAGACTTCCTGGATACCCGACGTGATGAAGACAACAACATCACCTCTACCCGGAATCACTGGGCACAGGCGCGAGAGAGGCTCCATCTTAGCTCAGCTCCTCAACTGGAACTAAGATAACGAATCTGACTGGATTTTTGTTCTCACTACACGCTTGGTATCAAAACTCCCATTCACCAGTGATGATGCCTAACAAAACAAGAGCCCTTATAAACACACAGGAATATACAGTGTCAACATGGACCAGGAGATCAATATGTGCCAAAGGAATTTTTTTTAAAAAGATTGCATTTCCCGGTATTTTCCATTTTAAAATCCTTGTCTATTTTTCCAACGTCTTTGGAGACGCTTCCTCCGCAGGCAGCTGGGAGCAGAGATCCGCTACGCGTCCTGCGCAAAATCCTGGCAGAGTTTTTGTGCAAAGCGTTATCAGGTAACAATATTTACCATGTACAGTAATTATGAAAAACTGTAAGATTGTGTAATTATGTATTTTAATTACATGATCTGATTAGGTTTTTTAATCACTTCATAAAAAGAAAGGAAATTCACTGAGGTTGTCAGAAAGTTAATAAAAATAAGGTAATTCACCGCTACGGCTCACCATGGTGCCTTTCTAACTACTTCCTTGCTACACCCCACTGAGCCACGGTATTGGAGGTCAACCATAAGTATTAATTTCCTTACTTTTATTAACTTTGGTGACAACATTCGAGCTCTTTCAGCATGTTTTGTTGTTGTTGGTTTGCTGGGGAGTGCTTTGCATTTAGCTGGATGATCCTTGGGGAGCGCGGAGCCCCACGACGCGGCGAGGAGGTGCCCAGCATCCCACCGGGATTGGGAATGGTGACCAAATCCAGGCGTCTGTCCCCAGAGCACCACGCGTGCACGCGGGACCCGCAGCGGGCGCCGCGCGAAGGGCTTTGCTGCGCTCCGGCAGGACCCGGCGCTGCGGCTCCGGCTCTGGAAAACAATTTTCCCAACTTTTGGATGCGGTTCTGCTCTAAGGAAACATTTTGTTTACAACCGCGCTGGGACTCTCTAATGCAATACTTGGCCATGGGGTTGAGCAGCTCTGTTTTGCTCATTTCTGGTTTCCTCCCTCCCCACTACTCCAGCCTTTTTTTCCTCCCCAAACAGGATCGCGGCAGCTCGGACGAGGCCGCGCAGGCCCCGGCGAACAGAACGGCACCTTTGCAGGGGCATTAAGAGGAGGCATGGGGATTTGAAGAGGCTTTTCCGGGGAAAAGGGAAAGCACCGTGCACAAGGGCGCAGCACCCTCCCCTTGGCACACACCTTTCGCGGTTGCAGATCCGTCTGCAAAGTCCAGCTCTCGACACAGGGCAGCCAAAAGCCAACTAGCGGCCCGGCTTTCTTCCTGCACACTCTCCTTTGGAATTCTTTGATGGAGAACGAGCTTGAGGTTGAAAAGCTAATTAGAAAAAATAAAAATCAAGGAAGGTCCCAAGAAATCACTCTTGCCGTGTACATGTAGACTTGTGCAAATGTGGAGGGGAACATCCCTCAAACCCCTGCACAGTTTTCTCTGGCTTGCGGTGCCAGGAAATCCTAGCGCGCACAGCGAGCGAGAGTGACACTCTGCAAGCTCAGTGCTACAAAGAGCCTGCTCAGCTGTAGGTGTTTGTTCTGTTTGCTTTTGCCAGGGGTTTTGCTTTTGCTCTTTTACACGGCCTCTCTGCCCAGCCGAGCTCCGAGGTACCGACGACTCGTGCTCTGGAGGCTGCGTTTGTGGCGTTTGTTTCCTTGTGTGGCCTGAGAAAGACCCCGAGACGGCGGCTTGCGCCCGGGCAGAGGGCTCGGGAGCTGCGCGAGACAAACACCGGGGACGAGCGCCAGCTACTCCTGAAAACCCCAAGTATTTTCTAGCATGACTCCCAGCCAAGCTCTGGACAAAGACACCCAAACAGACCAGGCTCTCTCTTTGCTCCTGACTAATTACACCTAAATTATCCAAGCACTTTCCAGGACTCTGTTCTATGAAAGGGAATTTTCCTAAGGGCAGCCGGTAATTTTTAAAGTTACCATGCGTTACTGCTTCTCCTCTTGCCCTCCACTCCCATTTATCATCCCGCTTTTTTCTCCATCCCCTCCCAAACACAAATTATTAGGCTGCAAATGCAGGGCAGGTCCAGACACCCAAGGGGTGAGCCAAGATCTCCTCTCCGGGGGAAACTGCCACGCTGAGCTCAATGACTATCTGAGATGTTTGCTGGTACTGGGGAATAATATTTCCCTTGGGCACTTTCTGGATAGAGTCTACCACCTGGGTTAAGTCATTATTACAATCAAGCAGAAAAAAAAAGGGGGGAGGGAGGGAAAAGATGAAAAAACACTACAGCAAGCATCATTAAAGCTCATCAAAAGAGCATTAGAGAACACCTGATAATATACTCTGAACATTAATGATCCTTACGATATACCATATTAATGCAGATGTTATCAGAATTCACGGAAACAACATTTTCCATTCACACATTTCCCTAAAATCAGCTCTCAGAGACAAAAAAAAAAAAAAGCCTCCCGGAACTATTAGTCGCCAGCATTTTTGTGTCTGTGGAAACAAAAGGACGCGACGAAGCCCGTCCCCATCTCGGACGAGTGCTCCGCCGTCAGGTGCGTTATTGGCACTGGTAGCCCGTACGAACAGACGGGCTGTGCTGCCTCAACCCGGACCGTTATCACTGGGCTGAGGGGTAGTGGCAGCCTCGGAGCGCCGCGAGGCCGGGCAGTCTCCCCGGCCACGCTCCCCCTCGGCGTCAGGAGGCCACAGAACGGCCGCGTGGCCCCGAGGCCGGGCCGCGACGAGGGCCGAGAGCCTCCGACCGCAGCCAGTACCCGAAAGGGGGTCAACACATCAACCCCAGGCCCTGCTCTAGCCCCACGCTCCTCCTTTGCTGCCAGTCGTGTCTAGCTCTGCACAGATGGCGGGTTTGGGTGCATGAGAGGGTGAACTGCTGTCACTGACAGCGCTCAGTAAAGCCAGGACTAGCAAATTCCTTTTGCCAAAGCCCAGTGCGGACTGCTGCTCCCCAAGGAAGACGGTCGCCCAAACAGGAGCTCTGCATGAAAAGCAGTGAAGGAAAACCACGGGAAAGCTCCCAACTCGCGTGTTAATGAACACAAACGTCACCTCGAACGTTCCCGTCTGGAAGTGGAAGCGAACTCCTTCCTGAACAAGTAGCTGCTCAGGTCAGCGGCATCTCGGGCTTCCCCCAGAAAGCCGGGAAGCAGGAATTATTTTTAGTGCAGCGGAGAGGCAGTTCCAGGCGATCTCCCAGAGCCTTCCATGGCGTGTGGGACATAAGCCCACAGACTATGAAGGAACCCAAATCAGTATTGTTTTCTCAAGTGACATCCATTATCCCTCATCTCAGAAAATTAACACGTGTATCCAGAAGCTCAATAAACTAAGCTCAGAGCTAAAAGTCTGGGATTAACTCTTCCTGCGCCACAGCAAACCTCAGCACAGTGCTAATGCATCTGCTTTATATTCTGTGGAGCTGCAAATTTGAGCAAACGGGGGCATCAAAATACATTTATACTCCAGCCTAGCTGCAAAATGCACAGAGTAACCCAGAATTTCCAGATTCCAAAGAGCTACAGAGATATAAAAATGCAGATACTATTAGACGACACATGCTGGTTCAGGCTGCATTAGGAAAAGTGTCACAAAACAAGTGACAAACAGCTTTTGTGTGGTGCCTCGCTTTTTGACGTGCGAGTTAGCAGTGTATCTAGCAGCAAAACGCCAGCGCTAGTAGATCTGCGCCACCTTGGCTGCTCTGCCAACTTATTTCTACACAAATGATCATCCTGACGATCTTTATTCCAGGCAGGGGTCACGCATAGAGTCCCCTGGCGCGACCTGCCGAAATCCAAGGCCAGGTCTGCAGAGCAGGAGCCGGGCAAGGGCTCTGCCCGTTTCCAGATGATGCCCGGGAAGGCAGCCAAACCTACCGGCGAGCGGCCACGGCGAGCGCGCGCAACGCACACCGATGCGCAGGGCACGCGCGTGGGAGCGCTGCAGGCCCGAGGCGGGAAGGCTTCGGAGACGCCGCCGCGTCTCGGAACTGAGAATCCCTCCATGAAACAGAACCCTCCACGTTTTCTCCACAAAAGAACTTTGATTTCTTGGGAAAATCAATAAGACTTGATTACTCAAAATGGCAACATCAACACAAACACCCTTCGGGCATGTTGCCGCGTTCCTCTGCGGAGCACCGGCACGGCGCGGCCCTCTCCCGCACACCACGAGCTCTGCCACCCTGCAGGGTGCAGGAGCCGCCGAGCTGGAACCAGCGTCTTTGCCAAACAGCGCTGGGGCCGGGTGCTGCTCATAGACCTGGCCAGCACCAGCTCAGCAGCCGGGCTCTGTGCGGTGCCACGGGGCACCCCGGGGTCTGAAAAGTACTGAAATTTGCACACTTGCACCCAGGACAACAGCCCGAAAACAAGCAATTCCATCACATGGACCCTCCTGTTCACACATGGGGCCTTGTGGCGCCACTTTCTATTATACTGAAATATATATTTTTAACAGTCTAAACCCTGTTGCAAGACTCCAAAAGCTGAAGATAATTACAGGCCAACCTTTTGTTTGCACCTCCTCATTCACAAGGAGATAAACGAGTGTAAAATAAAAAGCCTAACTCAGCTCTGCAAACCCAAAGCAGAGTCCAGACTTCTTGAAAGCTTGGTTCGCTTAGCCCTCCTAGTCTGACAGATGAGCACCAAAATAAAACGAGCTTTCTTTGTCCTCAAAGGGAAAAGGTGACTATCTTCACATAAAGCATTAAAGCATCTGCCAGATACCACAAAACAGCCTTCCAAAACCAAGGTCATAATTGTCATCCAGCTCCTGCAAGGGAGGGGAAGGCCCAGGATCGTCATCTCTGTCATCCAACCACGGCAGCAAACACGCCTGATGGGAGCTGGCTTTATCTGAGAGGGACCTGCTTGGTTTGGAGTCTGAGCGGAAGCTACTCGTTTTGCAGAGACCCCTGTTCACTCTCCTAAGAGGCTGTAGCAAGTTTTAAGTTACTGTTGCCTCTTCTCACTATGGCTATGAGCAGAAGATCCCATTTTCCACACAAGCACATCACTGTCCTGGGAACGCGCTTATGAACTCATAAACCCTTGGAAATGTAGGTTTCCTTTTGATTTTTAACCACAATTGGTCATTACTCTTATTTTTTTGTTATGGAGTGGAGGTTGCCCTGACTTCCCCAAGAGACAGCAGCGATACAGTCAGGACTGTTTTCATTTTTGACAGCTGGGAAAGTTTTGCTTGTGAGTAGTGAGGGGGGATCAGGGCCACCTTACACCCCACATCAACAGAATTAGCTCTTGAGTAGCACAAACCATCCTGTCCTTCCTTTACACCAATAACTCTGTGTGTCAAATCCTTCATGACTAAGTGACAGGCAGGACAACAAAATTAACTGATGAGGGAAAACAAGAAACACCAAGTAGGTGTAAGCAAATGGTGCTCAAGGTCAGAAATAGGTGTCGGATGACCCATAATACAAACATTTAACCTGTGCATCCAGACCAAGTATTTTCAAATGTGATCATTTCCGCTGAAATATGAAAAAAGGCCAACGCGAATTTCCTTCCCAGTTGCTCGGCAAGGCAGATAGGTTGTTTACCATAGTGCTGTGTGGGAGGGAAGGGAGCCACAGCCCCGAGGGCAGCCATCTATTTCAGATTAGCAACATCCTCCCCCGGCCCGGCCACGGCTTCTCCACTAGGAAACAGCAACAGCGAGAGCCGCTCTGCGTTTCCTCACAGCTGCACCCACCAGCAGGAGCATTTACGGCCGCGCTGCGGGGGCCGCGGGGAGTCGTGGCTGCTCCTCCTGCCTGTCCCTGTCCCCGCTTCCTGCAGAAGTGGGGACATTTAATGAGCAGTTCCCGGTAGGATGGACGTGGCAACCTGCGAGGCAGGAGCTCGCTGCAAGCTTGGGAATTTCTGAAGCTCACCCTGCGATTCAGCTGGGGTCCAGACCTGGGGGGATTCCCGGGAAAAAGAGCTTGTCCGACGGCATTTCCATCTGCGCGGAGATGGGACGAGCTGCTGCAGGTAGGGCTGCTCCCGAGCGCATTTCCGAGAGGCGCGAGCACGCGTCCGAAGGGGCCATCGGCGCGCGCCTCGACGTGCTGCAGCGCGGTCAGCAGTATTTACAGCCACGGTCCATAATCCACTGAGCAGCGTGTGAAAAAACTATCAGTCTTTAACAACTTTGATTCCCAAAGTTCAGTGGCAACAGCAAGGAAAACTAGCAGAGAGGAAGCGACTTCCCCGCGAGCCGCCTTTACACACCTCCGCGCGCAGCGCTCGCAGCCGCGATCAGCACTGACTTGTACCTATCAGCTTTGATGATAACTGCAACCCACTTGACACTTCTGTTGAAAGGCAGCATTACCAACAAGAAACCTGATAAATATTCAACAAAACCCAGATTCAATAATTCTGTTTATCTTGAAGCCGCTGCCTCTGACTCTGTTTCAAAATATTTGTGTGTTAAAGGCGGGAGGGGGAACCCTGCTTCTCCACCTGAAGTGACTGAACCGCTACATTAATGAACACAACTTTCTTATTTTTCAAGTTCAGCGAAAGAATGCCATCTATGCAGAATTTTGATCCCCCATTACAAAATAATTACATGATAATTACATGAGCATTAAGACGTCTACCCCCCGAGTAAAGGCACTGCACCCAACCGCTAGCAGAGGCAGGCCCGCAACGCTGCAGCTTATTAAGGAGAAACCCAGCATTGAGCAAAAGCTCCAGCTGAAGCAGATTTCCACCCTTTTACTCCTCTGATTTCTAATTAATAATTAAAACATGTTCCTTTCTTTGGAAACCCAATTAGACTTGCGCATCAGCCTGAAAACAAACTTTTTTTTAGCAGCTAAGCTACTTCTCATGGTTTAATAGGGCGGCAGGAGTGTTTTCTCCGTTGCTCCACTGACACAATTCATTTATTTCTTTCTGTCCTACCCTGGGCATTGCAATCCATCCCCAGCAATACAAACAGGACATTTGCACAGCTAATGAGGGTGCTGGCAGGGTTATTGGTGACCCTCCAGCCCAGGCTGCCCCGCTGCCTCCCGGGTTCCATCAGGCAATCTCATCTGCAGGAGCTTTTTCCCACCTGAATGCAAATCCTTCCTCACACCCCTGGGACTGCTCCCCTGAAAGAGGGCGGTACTGCTCATTCTGGGGGAGCAGCGGAGGGGACGCAGGGGCCACGCAAGGTCCTTCCCCCTGCAACCAGCAGCAGAGGCTCGGGGAGGCTGCAATCCCCCTCCAGGGATGGTCTGGGGTTGGAGCTGTCCCATGCAGCGCGGGCAGGAGATGCACATGGGCTAACAGTGGTGCGAAGGGGACAAAAACTAAGTGCTGTTACCCAGCACAGAGGCCTCTCCTCCAAGGAGCCAGCGCTTCAAGCTGCCTGGGGACAAGGGACAGTGGCAAACTGGACAGAACTCAGAAGAGAGCAACAGAAGTGATTAATGGGCTGGATGGACCGATTTATGAGCAAGGGTTAAAAGATCTCATTATAAGTCTCTCTGTTAGAGGACAGCTAAGGAGGATGCAGTGGCTGCTTACAAGTTTCCAGAACTGCAGAGAGTGTCACTGCCGTCCCCCGAGCGAGTGCAGGGGGACAGGAGGAGACCAGAACACAACATTTTATGATAAACCCCAGGAAGACATCAATAATAAATATTAGAAAAGAGCTGCTTGGAAAGGGAAGACTGAGAAGCCTCATCACACTAAAGCTGTAACGGACGCAGCACTAAGAAAATACACGGCAGGGGCCAATGTCTGTTTTAACGTTGATGCTTGTTTAGCTCGCTGACTGATGCGCACCCTGGAAAAGAGCCGCTTGCTGAAAGCGCCGCATCCAGCGCCCCGAGCTCCCCCTGCCAGGAACGCCGCGGGCACCGCTGCCCCCCGAGGCTCCGGAGCCGCAGCCGGGGAGTCCGGAACCTGCCGCAGGACCCGGAACAGGGAGAAGTGCAAAATTCGGTCCCTCGGGTCTCCTGTCTTATCCACTGGTTTCAGAGCTCTGTGATCAAAACAAAACAAAAAATACCCGAACCCAAATCCTAGTCCATGCTGCAGAGTAAAACCCTCTTCCGTTTGCTTCCTTAAATACAGAGTCCCTTTTATGTCCTAGGACGTCAAGTGTTTAACAGCAAATTAACTTCACCATTTATGTCACTGAAGAGATAAAATAAATAAATAAAAAATAAATCAGGACTCAACTGTTAGAATAATGAACTCGATACCCCCTTATGTACCCTGCAGTAAACGGGAGTGCTGCCACTGCGTGAAGCCAATGGAAGTGCCCTGGAGCGCAACGGGTACGACCTAGCGGAAGGGCAGCCGAGCAGGAGCAGAGCGCCAGCCTCCCCCGGCGCGGGAGCACGCGCTCCGCCAAACCTCGGGAAGCGCCGGGAAGACCCCGTCGGAGGAGGAGCCCCCCACGCCGTGCTGCCCGCGCCGCCCGCAGAGACGCGACCGCTGCCCCTCGCCGACGCTCTGTGCATCGCCCTTCCCGCGCACGAGGCTGCGCGGCCTCCGGCGAGCACAGCTGGGCCTCCAGGTGCCAGATGAGGAGACACCGAACGGGCCTTTTCCAAGAAAAACACAGCACTCGCCTCGCAGCCCTGCTCACGTGCGTGCGCGGAGCGGAGCAGGCTGCAAGGGCCGCGTTTATTCCCTGCTACATGACCAGGAAGCTCTACTGTATATCTTTCCTTCTGCCAAACTCCGTCATTTAGTGTTCTCGATGTAAATTATAAAAAGAGATTGGGGAAAAAATACAGTAGAAAACAGATGCTCTGGACTGTAGGTTTCTTTCAGTTACTGCCTCCTTTGCAGCTTTATTTATTTGTTTGCTAAGTGGAGGGATGTGACAACATGCTCAACCGCTACCGCAGCCAAAAACGAGAAGTCAGGAGCTTTTCCCCAGCTTTGCTATTTTAAACCAGGAGCTGCTGCGGGGATTTTCACAGCTTCCCGCCCGCACGCACCGCGCGCCGCACCGAGCCCCTCTGCAAGGCTCCGTCCCGGCACGAGCGAGGGGAAGCAGCCAGCCCCGCGCGCTCCAACGGCACCGCGGGCACGCAGGTGAACTTGGAGCTCTGCTTTCGGCTGGCACCGCTAGACAGAGCGCACACAAAAGCTTTACACATCCGCGACACTGAGCCCTCTTGTGCAGCTCGCAGCACGTTAAACCGCTCGACGTCAGCACGGGTCTTGCAGCCTGCAGAAAGCCTTGAGTGCAGAAAACGGTGACACAAACCTGGGGCCAGAGCAGCCTCACTGCAACTATCGAGCCATCAGCTCTACATGTGACAGTGATGCTATTGATCTGCCTTCAATCAAGAAAAGTTTGTGGCACAGGAGAGGAGAGCAGGTTGTTATTTCTAACAAGCACCGAGAGCCCCGTGCGTGGCAGCGCGCTGCTCCCGGCCGGCCCCGGCTCGGCGGGAGCGCGGCCGCGGGCAGCCCTCTCCCTGCTCCTGCCGAGGCCTCGGCCACGCTGCCTGGCCAGCCCTGCTGCTACGAACAAGCCAGCCTTGCAGCAAAAAGTCCCAGGAAATGCCCCAAAAATCCTTTAAGCTTGCTGTTAGCTCCTCTTTTATCTAGTTAATGTGTTTATTTCCCAAGCACTTCCAGCGGATATTTGTTTAATACGCTGGTGCATCTAATTCCTCTTAGCCACCCGTATCACTCACCAACACCATTTTATTACCACGGATGTGTTACTAGAGCTTCTCCCTGCCCTTGGTCGCACATCAGAAGCAACTGGAGCAGAGCGAATGTTCCGGCCTGGCTGGCATCTCCCCTCCCAGCCCCGGCACAGGCGAAGCAGGGCCGGCTCGCAGGACACGGCGCCGTTTCGGCTCCGCTTGCTCGGGCCGCGTGTGCTTCCTATACCCGGATTTAGCTGCTCGTGCCCCTGCCCTTCCTGAGGGCCCACGGTGACGGCCGGAGCGCGAGGCCATGGCGCCCGTCGCAGCAAGATTCGCTTATGGCCAACGCGGAGGCTCCCGGGCGGGAAGGAACAGGCCAGCAGGGAGAACCGGCGGGAGCTTGTGCTGATGCTGGCCAGGCTACGCGTTAAATATCTGCTAGTGCTAAACGATAGTTTATTAAGCTACTCAACCAGTGGAAGGGGAGAAATCCATAAAATCTTCTGCACGCACGGGAAGGTTGGACTCACCAAGGTACCACTTGGTCCGGATGGACGCAGGATCAATCACTGCTCCGTTTTAGACACAGCAAAACCCTGCTTCTCCTAGGGAGATACAAATGCCCGAGGCACACGTGTCCTGCTCACTGCCGGGCTGCGACCCGCTTGCATCGTTACATGAGTGACAGAGTTGGACGGGGTGGACAGGACGGCACATCCCACATCCCCTGGCCGGAGTGCAGAAGTGCAGCAACTTTTCCAGCTCCACAACCTGCTCCTGGGAAATACAATTTTCCCCCTGGCGCTTGCTTCCTATATGTCCTTGGATCACCATGCTACCAAACCACCAGTGTTTAATGCTGAGCAGCACTGGAAGAGCTCAAAGAGGATTTTCCCACCTTCACTTGTAATTCAGGAAAAAGTGAAGGAATTCTATTGAATTGAATTAAAAAAAAAAAGAGAAAGTCAGTGAGAGACATCATCGGACAAGGACAAACACGCCAAAGTTCAGCCCCAATGATAATCAAATGGGAAATGTAAAAGCACGTGGAAACAAGTGGCATATTGTAAGCCATTTAGGAAAGTTAATTATAGGTATTTACTACATCTGCTCTTGGCCCCAGTTCAGCAAAGTGCTTAAGCGCTCGCCCGCGTGCGAGCGGGAGCAGGCGGCGCAGGCTGCAGAGCCGGTGCGTCCGGCCCGCGCGCGTTCAGCGGCTGCTGCAGCGTGCGGCTGCCCCGGGCCCGCAGCGAGCCCCAAGAACGCCCGCAACGCGTCCAGCAAACAAACAGCTGGTAGGACAGCAATGACACAAACACATCACACGTTTCAGGCTCCTACAAGTGCTGGTGGCGTTAGGGTGTAAATTCGCATTAAAAACTGTTTCACACAGAGGGGTGCCTGCATATATCTAAATAGAATGAATGGAAAATAAAGAGAGAGATATTAAACCAAAGCATAACCCGACACATCAAGCTGCACGTCAGCCCATCCGCATCACCACAGTCAACCTTTTCCATCCCCACTTCTCCTTATTCTTCCTTTTTAGCACACACGGAGCGGTTACCAGACCTGTGCGGTCTGGGGGCAGCAGCGAGGCCGTCCTGCCCTTCTCCCCTCCGAATGCCACTAACAACCTCGGTGCTGCCGCCCGTCCTACCGCAGTTACCGGCTCACGGAGCACCCCGCACCTTGTCCCTTACAGCTGATTAACGTGCGCTAATAGAGAGCCGTGCTGCCGAGTGAAGCCACTCAGAGTAACTGCATTAGCTTCACTGTTCTTTCTCAGCACACTTCCCCCACATGGGAACAATTAGGACAAACTCCCTCCAGATTAGATTTAGAGATCCATCATATTTGAGCAAAAACAATAATAACAATAATCCCTTCCGCGAGCCCATCCGAGGTTTCCACCGCGGATGGGCTGTCACCGCGCTGTGCGCAAAGGGTTAATGCTCCCCTGGCTCCCACTTGCCCCCATTATGCTCAAGTTTAAAAATAAGATGAGAAAGATGCATTATGTAAGGCCAGGACGGCTCTCCTGCCCATCTCCTGTTTTGGAATTAAAGATCATCACTGCTCACATCAAAGGGCCTGGGCGAGAATAAAAGCAAAGGCAGGAACAATGAAAATAGCTACCCGACACAAACCACATCAAAGGCAGAGGCACAGAAAATGAGGAGCTAGGGGGTCCTTTAATTACTGTCCACATCCTCCAAGTCATGTGGTGAAAGAGAAGGGAAAAAAGTTTTGAAGGCCACTGGGTTTTGTCTTGCTGCGGCTCCCGCTTCCACAGTCTGTGCCGGTTCGCCACAAACTGCTCCGCTTTTACTTATTTATTTATTTTATTAAAGGCAAACAGGGCTCCCGGACTCCAGAACGCCTCCCGGACGCGGCGGGGAGCAGAGGGAAGGCTGCGAGGGGCCGCGGCGGAGGCGGCCGAGGGCCGACGCGGCCTGGGGAGGCGAGCGGCGGCGCGGGGAGACGGGGCTACCGAGGCCGCTCTGGGTTTGCCGCCCCCGGGGCGAGGAGCCTTCTCGCTCCCGCAGGCCCTGCTGCCTTCGCAGGGCGGCAGGTCCAGCCTGGCGACCGGCACCTTGAGCTCAGCAGCAGCTAAAGGCATCGCCCTGGGACTGAGCGTAAGCAGGAGCCCGATTAAACTTCCAACGTGTCCCCCCTTTATACGCCGACGGTTATGGCCAATCCTGCAGTATGGACTTGAAAACATACTGCAAATAACTTGCTCCAGCACGCTGGCTGAGGGCTTAAGAACAACAAAAGAAATGGAACTAGCTGTATTACTGCCACGAAGTCAAACGTTCAAGTTTACCTTTCATGAGTGATTAAGGGAGTGTTAAGTTATTATAAATGATCTCTTCTTATTTAAACACAACTGTCAACATTAAAATTTGAATATTTGACCACTGACTGACAAAGCACACCATAGCATTTACTTCTTTCTATTTGGATTTCAAATACAGTGTGTTTCTCCCTAATTACCCTTGACTTGTGTTTATTTTTAAAAGATAAGATAAAAATAAGTGGTATAAAGGAAAAAATAGGTTAAGGATTTAAAAATGTATACATAATTTGACCAGACTTTCTAGGAAATAATAATGTGTTACCATTTTTAAAAAGTTTTAGGAAGAAAAAGCACCAGAAAGTTCCCAAGAAATTGCATTTGCTAACATAAATACTAGAAATGGAGACGGACAGAAGTTACCAAAGGGGAAACCACGTTCCTACCCCAGGTCAGTTCACTTGGTCTCATCTGTGCCAAACTAGAGCATTAAGAGCATTAAAGAGAATTTTATATATTTTGAAGAAGACATCTAATATCACCAAGACAACATCCAGAAAAGGGGAAGGCAGGATACAGAGACACCTTTCTCCTCATCCTATTTACAGCATGGAAGTTCCTTACATGAGCAGCAAGGAGGATGTTTTAAGTGGCAGTTTCGCCTCCCAACCCCAGCGAGTGCCAAGTGACTTCATCTTCCTTCTCATGAAGTTGCCTCCGCCGTTCCTTGCTCCTGGACACCAACACGCAGCCAGCAGCCATCCCCAGGAGGAAGCCAAGGACTAAATTAAGTACCTACCGACTACAAAGCTGCTTCCCTAAGTGGGCATCGTGCCTGGGCTCCACATCTAAGCAATACGCGCGGTGCGTGCGCCGAGGTGCTGTCTCGCGAGCGCCCACGCGGGAATCTTGCCCAGGAAGCCTTCAAAGCTGACGGAGCGCGGGTGGGAGAGGCTCTGTGCGGCGTTTGCCTCCTTGGAGCGGCCCTCAAAGCACCACGTTATCCGTTTAGATAGCCCTCTGATGGAGAGCTCCCGATTTGGGCTGAGCCCCAAACGCTAAGAACAGATGAGATGGTTTAAGAAAGTCTCCAGGTAAAACATGAAAAGGATGCTTAACATCCAGCTTCTGAGGAATAGCTGCACTCAGGGAGCCACAAGGGCTAGGGAAATAAACACGGTCAATTAAATGAACTGATTGAAAAGAAATCAGAGATCACTCCGGGGAAAAGACGAGATGCACTCGTACAGCCCCCTCACTCTTTCTGGAAGGTGGTAACTGGGGCAAACGCCAGGAAAGACTGGAGTGCCTTACTCACTTGGAAAAAGGTAGCTGCCATAAGGAAGGAAGGATGCTTTAAAGGCAACAAAACACGAAGAGTAATCCAGGATGGGTTCCAAAGGAGGCTCAACCAGCCCACTCAAAGCCTTTTGAAACCTCAGCACTAAATAGGAACTGCACTGGGGGAAATACAGCCAGCAGAAAAGGCTCTTCAGCAAATATTCTCTGCGGTGGTTTTCCTCAGGCTGGCCCACGAAATGCACAGAGAGATGCAGAATAATCCTCCAAAACTCTCCAAGCTGAATTCACAAGCATGAGTTAAGTGAAGAGCAAAGCGATAGGGGCCGTACAGAATAAGACCCATCACAGTGGGTTTTTTTACCCCATAAGTATCTACATGATCATTTATGGGAGGAAATAATTTTCTAATACTTTTTCAGGCATTTGTTCAAAGGAGAACAGTGGGATTGAGAAACAGGACTGCTGCCCCAACCTGCCAAAATTAGAGAGTTTTAGTTACCTCCAGTTCCTGTTTTCCCGCTGCAACTTTGACAGTAGACGCAGGGGCTGCCCCATTAGCATCTGCACAGCCACCAGCTCGCGAGCAACGACGGGCTCCGATCTCAGTGTCTTAGCCAACAGAGAGAGCTAAACACGAGACGAACGCTGGCCTCTCCCCTAGATAAGTTGTCTGGAAAGGCTGTAAATGTGAAGGAAGGCTGTTGAGACAATGCCAGCCATCTAGAAATCAAAACTAATGAGCTCAAGCTGCCGTCACGAGGAGCATGTGAGCCTTTTCCTGTCTCACTTCTGCGGGCCCTTGGGTATTGCTGCAGAGGGAGGGAAGTCCTGAAGTAGTCTCTGACTCCAGATCAAGGGAGCGGCGTCTTGTAGAGCTAATTGAGTTATTTATCCCAGGGAACTCGAGCAGCATTTGCTGTTGGGATTGAGGAATTCTGATTTTAATTGTGGAATTCAATCACCTGGTTAATGTCCGTTTAACCTGCCAAGAGCAGAGTGCTGCTCAGTAAAGGCCTTTCGAACTGCACCAGAAGCAAAGCTGAGACCTCGCACTGCACAAGCAAGTATGATCACAGGCTACCTCAGGGAGGTGGAGAGATCACCTCTCTATCCCCTATTTCATAAACTTATGGAGATGACTACTTATCTGGGAACACCATGAATAAACTGCACACTGTTCATGTGGAAAACACTGTTGATTTTTATCACACAGGGCCAGCGCCTGTTGGGTGTGTTCAGGCTGTCCTCTTCCGATCACGGCTATGCAGGGCTTGAAACCACACACCTGGACGTTAGCACACCACCAGCTCCTGGGAATGGACCGACCTTCCATAGGACAGGAAGACACAGAGTAACTGGTGTAATTTTTTCAGACTAGCACCGCCAGACAGAAGGCTGACGTGAGGAAACCAGCCCCAGGCAGCCCGTGCGTCACGGGCAGGGTGGATGGACACCACAGCACCGCAGGCAGGACGCGCACGGGCTTCACGAGTCACATATCGCACATGCCCATGCGACATGGGGCAGCACCTCATCTCGCAAGAGAAGACAGGGCAGCGTCCAGTGTCTGAAAACCACCGCCCAGCCGAAAGTAAACTGAAATCAAGCAGATCTATTTCCTCCTTGTGCTACATTTCTGGTTTTCTGATTGGGGGGGATGTTCTCCTCTGCTAAATGGCTAACTGAATCTTTCTACTTCTTGCTACTTCTCCTTAGTCCATAATCTTGGTGTTCGTGGTTTCACCCTTACTCACAGCTCAGACCCCCCATCTTTCTCAAGTCTCTCCCCTTCTTCCCTCCCAACACGGTTTTACTCTTTCTGACCTTCCCCTTGCCAGTCTGCTGCCCAACCCGCGTTGCCTATTCCCACCTCCAGCCCTTTCTTCCCACCTTTCTGCAGCAGACCATCCATCAGCCCCCTGACTGCAACCTCTCTAATCGTCTTTCCAGCTCTTCCTCCACTTTTCTTTCATTTCCATGGTCAGAGCATATAAATCTATCCCTCCCTGAAGTCCTTCACTTTTCCTGCCAACTGCTTAGTCTACTTGCGCTGTATCCAAGACCAAGGACGATAAGGGGCTATAAAGTCAATATAAAAGGCAAGGTGAATGCTTAGCAATCAATCAAGAGGCTGTCCCAAACATCAGAACAATATAGGCAAAATAAATAAATAATTAATTTTAAAAACCCCAAACTTTGTCAAAATCACAAGACCTGGGTGAACTGAATGCAAATTCCAAGATCAGGTTATGAAGATTTTAGATCCATCCTTGAAAGAGCCACTGTTGTTCAATCAACACATCTTCACGCAACGTCAGTGGAATCCAAAGAGGAGCAACATCACAGCTTTCCTGTGTGCCTTCATGCACCCGAAACACAGGGGTGACTACGGGGCTTCCTAATGGTTGTTCACACTGCCAGAATACAGTATTTACACACACACACGGCGATATCATATGAAAATTAACTAATGCTTTACTGAAGTTGCCCTCTCGTACTCGAAACCGAGTAACTAGTTTTGCTCAGAGCCTTTATTCTTTTCAACGGTAAAACATTTTTAAAGACTCGTGAGGTTTCTAGTGCAACTATAACCCTGATGAAATCTGCAACCAATATGACCATTTCCCATCAAATTTAACTTGGATATAGCCCTGTGTGCTTCCACAGCACCAACTTAAAACAACCTGGAGAGCTTCCTCTGCCCTCTCTGGCTGTGCCTCACACGAGGCTCTGCGAGGTACCCAGCAGGGACAACCTCAGCTCCCGACGTCAGGACGGTCACCTGAAGACCAGGCTGTGCCCAGGTGACGCTGTTGTCTGGTGGTGCCTTCGACGAGACAGGCCCAGGCTGTGCAGCCACCGAGGCTCTCGGCAAAGGCAGGAAAGAGGAAACATCCCGGGAAGCGACTCCTGAAAGCCAGAGCTGCTTCACCACCAAGGATCCCCAGTCCCTCCGTGGGGCAGTGTCCCTTGCTCTGATTTCTCACTCCACGCTCCCCTCTGCTCCCCGTCGTGCTTCACCCATCGCTGCCTCTCAAGCTGCTGGCACCCCCTCACTCTCCCGCTGCACAAATTCACCCCAGTTTCACCCGACCACGTTACCTTCTCCCGCTGCCCACTTAAAACCTGGGATCTGGCAAAACAAGTATACAAATCTGCTTCCCACCGAACAACTCTCGTCTTGAAAGCGCCTTAACGCACAGCGTTCTGTTTTGAGGGAGAAATCCTCCCTTATCCATTATCCCAGCAAACTGTTGGCCTTTTGAGGCAAAGAATGAGAATGTAGATAAAAGTCACTTTCCAAAAGCAATCTTAAGTCTTTGTTCATCAGCGGAGGCTCTACTTGAAGCTCAAAGCAGAAAGATGCCACACTGATATCCCAATTTAAGATATTTTACAGTGATGGCCTATGGGCAACAGCTTGCTCCTCTTGCAAGAGTGTTTCTGCGCTCACGGGCTTCAGTAAGGGCATTAGCCCCGCAGCCGTAATGAAGAGAAGGGGTAACCTCACCGCCTCCTGCACGCCCAAATCCTGCACTAGTCAGAACGCCTGGAGTTCGGAGCCGAAGCTCCTCCGGAGCCGCTGGGGAGCCGCGAGCTCTCAGGGGGGGCGTTCAGGCCATGTGAGGTATGTGCTTTAAGTTACAGCAATTCCCCCTATATCTCCAGTCTAATTAATGAAAATCTCTCTCGTTTTGCAACAAGAAGGGAAAAAAAAAAAAAAAGAGAGAGAGAAGGAAGCACACGAGCTGCAGGCGGCACGCTGCCGCATGCAACTTCCTGCCCGCGGCGAGCCCTCCCGCTCGCGGGATGGAGCCGCACAAAGCCGGGGAGCCGCCGCGCGGGCGGGAGGC
>JAWLRI010000219.1:717732-737936 GCA_034781795.1 Crypturellus tataupa | reverse complement strand
AGGCCGCTGCCCGGAGCTGCGGGAGCTGCCAGGGAGCTGCCCAGAGCGACGCGGGGCAGCCGGCGCTCCCGCATCCCGGCGCGGAGCCCCCTCGGACAGGGCGCCGAGCGGGGACGACGGGAGAACCTGTTTCTCGGTACGAATATACGGCTGTCCAGAGACAGAGAGGTGGGAATAGGGAGTAGGAAGATACCCTTTCTACCAGGTCAGGGGGCTTAATTAGAGCTTGCAAAGCGCTTGGATGTCCTACCTAAAAAGGCGTCACTGCAATAACCTCTTGAAAGCACAACTTGCCAGCCCATCCAGTCTGTTCTGCCCTAAAAGCCGCAGGATTCTAGCAAATCCTGAGCCCAGCAGAACTGGGTAAATTAGGGATGAGGAGGGCCTATTAGGTCGCCTTATCCGTGGCGCTGCCAGGCAAGGTCTCCCCTGCAGCTTTGCCGCGCGCCGCCCGCTCTGCACCGAGGATGGCCGCAGTAATGACAGATAATGTCGCGGTTCTTGCTAGTAGATCTCTCCTGACGCTCCGCCCGGGATCTCCTCGGCTTCCCTTCAGCCCATCACTGCTAGCTAAGCCCCAGTGACCATCACAAACAGGAGATATAATTTTATTCTAAAAAAAACCTCACAGAAAAACGTTCATTCAAACACACTCTTTGGCCTGGGCAGCGCCACAGGAGAGGTGAGGAGCAGGGAGCACCTCCAAAGAGCCCTGGAAACACGTGGCAGCCTGCGTCAAGGGAGCCTTTACTGCCCCCCCCCGTTTTACCATGGAAATTAAGTCTCCTCCTCAGCACTATCATGGCAACTTGCACAAATAACATTTGTAATAGTATTTTCTAGGAAATGCCATAATACGCATATAACTCCTCATACAACTGTGTCACATCACAAAAACCCAAGCCTTACCCAGGAAAATGAAAACCTCACTTCAAATAACTGTGTCCAGCCATGTGCCCAGCACCTACGAGGCCACAGCCACCACCCACCTAGGAAGCCCCCGTGGCTTTATTTCTAGTCAGCTTTAATTTGGGTTTGGCCAGGCCCAGGGCAGATACTTGAGACCAGAGGTGCCCCTGGCTACGTGCTGCCCGCACCACGGTCCTGCCCGCACTGGGGCAGCTCTTCTCGGACTTCGGATCATCCGCACAGAGGAGAAACAGAAGCTGTTGGCAAAATCCCCATCAGAAAACAGATCAGCTGAGAAAATCCATCTTAGCATATTGAAACAATATTCCACTAGGAAAGTCATCAGAGTCTCTTATGATGTTTGCTAGTAAAGTCCAAAGGTTTAAGTCTTTGGAAATCCTTGCATACTTGAGCCAGAATCTTCTAGTATTGATTTACTGATGAAATCAGCTTTTAAAAGATTTCTTAGTTTGCAAAGATGCTCAGAAAGGGCAGTGAAGAGCTCCTGGAAGATGACACTTGCCGAATTGGGACCTGCCTTTTCAACGCTCTGCAGCAGAGGGAGAGCTACAGAATTTTATTCTGGGAGGATTTCTTAGCATTCTACCATTTAAAGGTTAAATAAGACAATATCTGGTCCCTGTCTGGTTCACAGCAGCACCTCAGGGACGCGATCCACGCCAGCGGGCACCCCGCGGGGTGGACAAGCCCGGGAGCGTGAGGAGAAGATGGAGCTTCTCTGCTTTACTGGCCACAGCCGGGGAAAGTGAGGCAGGAGAAAACATTTGCTGTAGTGTAACCACATAAACAGGAAAGGGGAAGGGAGGTGAAGCCCAATCCCTTGCTAGGGTGCATCTCCACTCACTTCACAAAACCCAGCCCTCTCACCCAGGGCCCTTTCTGCAACCGAAACCAGATTTAATGCAACAAAAGACGTGTCTCCTCCGCAGGCCTGAGTGAAAGTCGTGATTCAGAGCTGTGCAAAGCTGCAGCGGGGGCAGAAGGGCCACCGCGAGGTTTCACACTGTTGGTTAGTTCCTCCAGAGCTGCTGCTGCCGCCTCCCCACCGCAGCTCTTCCTCCCGCGATACTTTCTCCCCCAGAACCCAGAAAAAAGGAGCCCTTGGGCTACTCACCCGACCCGCCCCAGCTCTTCCTGCGCAGACCCTCCCTGGAAGCTACGTCGCTGAAGGGACATTCCCCCGCTCACCTCACAAAGGTGACATGGGGACCATGGGATTTGGGGCTCTATCTGTCCCAGACGACTCAGCTCAGTTTCCCCAGGGCCACGCAGCTGGGCTAATGAGAAACTCCCCAGCAGCCCCCACACAAAATGCTTTCATGGGTCTTTAAAAATGCCTTAAATTCTCTCTGTATTTAGTAAGACTTTCTACTTCTTTAAAACGTCCCCAGTTGCTCCTCAAGATAATACTCCCGTGATAAATTGCAGCAGCAATGCAGCGCTGCACTGCCATGGCCGAGCCGCACAAATATTAAACCCAGTTTTCCTGCCCTTGGCTTAGGGGTGGCACCAAAGCCCCGTGCAAAGCGGGGCAGCCCCAGCCCCACGCCGGCAGAGCCATCTCCACCGGCTGCCTGGAGCGGTGCTCAGCCGCTCCTCCTCCTGCATGGAAAACAAGCCTGTCGCTAGCACCACGACATTACCCACCTGCTGCTTGGCAGCAAATGAAGCCCTGGGGTTAGGTAGAGGAAAGGAAAAGCATTTTTTCTCCTCCGTCTTACAGTAAGGAAGAAGCATTTACAAAGGCCGGGGCGGAAGGAAACTGGAGCGATGCCCTTTGTTAAAGGCGGCTGCTGGACACGGACATTGTTCTCCGCTGCACCAGGGCAGCCGCTGCCTCCTCATATGTTTTCCTGGTTCTCCACGTTAATACACACAGCCCTAAAGTTGCAATTGCAAAAGAAAAAAAGAAACTCGCAAAGCTATTTCTAGCTGCATTTTTGAGAAAATTCCTGAGCATGAGTCACTCAGTGCTGGAGTCCTGCAAAGCGGGTCGGTCCCCTGCGCTGGTTTCATTAGTGTGGAGCGCTGGAGCCAAAGGCAGCGCTAACACCCGCCTGGAGCGGGAGCACTGCGCCAACGCGGGGAGCAAACCAGGCAGGCTGCAAGGGTGCGAGGAGGAGAGGGGAGGGAGCCCCGCGCGACGCCGCCAGCGCACGGAGCAGCCCGAGCGCGCGGCAAAACCCCCCGGTGACCTCCGAGGGGAAAAACACGGCTTTGAAAGCGCCGCTTCGTAATCCAGGATTTGTGGCAAGTTACCAGTTTTATGTCCAGAGCCCTGGGTTCATTTTTAGACACATTTTCTTGGCAAACATAACTAGAGCTCTGGAGCCGGGCAGCTATTTATGTCCTCGGTACAATTAAGCGAAAGAAATCTCACCGATGGAAAGAGAACTTGACGCTGCTGCCTGACATCTCGGCCTGCAAGCATGGACCAAGCTGGAGTCTGGTCTAGGGAACAAGGGGATTACAAGTGCTCCGACATCCCTACCACCATGGAGTGCACTTGCACCAGCAAGAAGGATTTCTGGGTATCTTACACTGGCTTCATGAACAAAACAAGCGAAAGCAGTAAAAGCCCCTTCTTTCTCCACAACCCCATCAGTATAAATATTTTGCTATGCTACTATTAAAAAAACACCTTTTAAAACATAAACTCCACCTGATATCACCGCTCCCCAACACGCCAGGGCTGCTGCACACACCGGGAGGCCAGGGGCTGAGCAGGAGTCACCGCACGCGTGTGTGTGTGTGTGTGTGTGTGTACACAGAGATGCACAAACACGCGCAGGACAAGAAGGGATAAAAATATGTTAATCCAAAACATCTGGCAAATGCCTCAGAGTTAGCAAGTCCAGTTTGGGGCCTTTTGCCTCTTTTTGTTTGTTTGTTTTTTCCTTTTTTTGCTGGGAGGGCTAAGGCAGGGGCAGCGATGCCGCAGGGCTGTCCTCCGGGCTGGGGAAGGCCCGGGATGAGCAGTGCAGGCAGGTTTTTCCACCCCTTATTGAAGTTCGGCTGGAGCTAATGCAAACAGGAAGATCAGAAAAGATCATAATGAAAGTCCCGCAGCCGGGAGCGCGGGGCTGGCTCTGCTCACGGACGGGAGCTGCACAGCACTGTACGTCACGGGGTTGGTTCTGCCCTCCCTGGGCAGCAGGTCCAGCTAACCTTGGGGATCCCTTTCCCAGGTTTGTCTTACCCAAAGCATCGTCCCCAAACCATGCAGGAACCCACAGCTGCCATTTCGAGCCCCGGCCTCCCCAAAATCTAACGGGACGCGCAGCAGCAGCAGGTATTTGCTAGAAGGGAAGAAGGGAGACACCAACCTCTCGGGGAGCTGCTGATTTTCGGGCTGCTGCTCGGTCCCCATTTCTCACGGCAGCACCGAGCTGCCAAGAGCACAGCACCCATGTGAAGCGCCGTGGACTCCAAAACCAAAAATATTCTGAGAACTTTCTAAACATTCAAGGCATAAAATGCAGTAAAATACCATCACACAGCACAAATGGTAAATTAGAGGAGGTTCCCTTGCCCTGTTAGATGTAATCTTATCCTAATAGTTGTATTAGTAAGATAAATACAAACTTGCTTTGTCCTCTTCAGTCTCCTGAGCCTCTTTTCATTCAAATGTTCAGTGGAACATGGATGAGCAAGTCCTAGACACGTGTTAGTCAGTGCTATGGACAGACACAAGCTGGTTCAAACGTCAACCTCGCCGCCGCGCCGAGGCCCCGCTCCCGTCCCCCAGCGTCGGCAGCGCGGTCCCGTTTCTGCCCAGCAGAGCAATACACCCACTGCAGCCGAGGCTGAGGTTTAACATCCCCATTAAAGTCCCTTTTACGCAATTAGATTGGAAGGAATGTGCAACAGTGCCCATTGCAGGGAACTTCAAAGCAGTTATACTGGAGAAATCACAGCCCGCTTCAGTGTGCCCACAAGAAGGAGGAACGGCCCTCCAGAGGATAAGAGTATATTAGTCTCTGTATGTAATAGAGTTTATTGACCATATGGAACTGATATAAAAATTGTGTTGCAGTGGGTAGTCTTGGATTGGAGACAGGAATGTGACACACAAAATACAGTTCCTGTAAAAAGCCTGGCAGCTTTCTGGCAGTTTTTGCAATCAGAAGAACCTAGAATATTTACCTGATTGGGTCACTGATGAGTCCCAGTTCAAAGCAAAATCTGACGATTCGCCCTCCTCAACTGAAAAAGAACAAAAATAAGTTGTGATGAACAAAACAAATAATTGGAAAGCAAAAAACTATGTCTACTAGGACATTAAAGCATTTTAACAGACTTCTGTACAGCAAAAAAGAACAAAGTGCCTTCTGTAAAATAATTCATAAGGTGGAAACTTAGTTTAAAAAAGTAGGAAAAAATCTTTACTAAGCATGGAATTTCTGCCTGCAGCTGCTAGAGGAACAGGTAAGAGTAAATTCATGTGAAAATTTAATAGAGATTTAATTATCCCTGTGTGCTAAGCATGCACATTTGAAATGTTCTGTGTTCCCACACATATAAAATTCCCATTGAAAATGCAGAAGTTGTTTTTGAAATCAATCCTTTACTGGATTAAAAAACTGTCCTATGAAGGGAAAATTGCCCCACTTGTGTCATAGCAGCATACTGTCTTGTTAATAGCATTAAGAAATGAAAAACTTCTTTTTTTTCCCCAGACCTTGGACTCCAAAAGAATTACTATGATGTACAACCATGCTCCGTAACGTGGCAGTCATAAATAACTGTACTTAGGCGGACGATGTGGAAGCTGTCAGAGCCAGGTGCCCCGCGCTTGCAAGTGACACAGTGTCCTGCCTGTCACGAGCCACAGAATTGTACCCGATTCCTGACACACTCATGAAAGTAGCCACAAGATCAACTGACATCAAACCCTGCCCTGACTCTGGGCTTTCCCCCTCTTTTCACCCCGCGAGGAACTCTGGTGTCCCTTGAGCTCGCCCGTGCGGCTGACACGGGTCGGGGCGGCATCGCTAGGGCTCTCGTGGCCGAGGGGCTGATTCAGCCCAAGTGCGTTTGGGTGAGCCAGGGTTGGCTTTAGCCAACTCTAGCTTTAACCAGCCCCTAGTAGGAAAATTCCAGGCATAATTATCCGTAGCACGACTTCACTCTTACATGAGTATACCCCATTTTAACATTAAAATTTAAAATTTTAACATTCAAATACGTGCATTTTGGAATTTTGTTTTTCCTCCAAATCCTTTAAGCTTAGTTAACACTCTGTGGACCTTGCTCAAATGGAAAAAGCGAGACATTTTAATTTCATTGTATCTTTGATCACCTTTTAGCTGGTTTGCTCGGATTTTTCTTATGTTACTATTTTTGCACTGGGCATTTCCTTACACTTTCTCTTAGAAGGAAGAGTCCAGAAACATTGCTCTGCCGAAAACACATCCCAGCGTTAAACTCAGTCGTAGCCAAAAGGAAGGGCACAAACTGCGACCGGCCACCAGCAGCTCCCATCTCGGCTGCTCTCCAGGGACGCTCGCCTGATCGCGAGGGCGCTGCTGCCACAGGCTCCACAATTTCAGTTCTTGGAGCCCTGGGAAGCTGGTGAGGATTCGGCGCCTGCTCCCCTAGGAGCGCGCGGGGCCACAGGGCTGCGATCACTGGAGCTCCACGGGCAGGGACGCCGCTGGTTTAACACCGATCGCTCACAGGGAAGATGTTACCCCATCTGAGCAAGGTGTTTCCCAACCCAGCACTGCTTTCTAGAGGCCATCAGGCTTCACAAGCGAGCAACAACCCCGTAGGAACCAAAACGCACATGCGCGCTCCCACATCCTATTACCTTGGCTTTGAGGACCACTAGGACCAGCTTAGCGCCTGCCCTAATACAAAGCTCCACAATGTACAAACTAAAACGTCAGGAATCGTGACAGGCTGGACACTAAACAGTTTCTCAAGTGCCCAGGTAATGAGGAGGTCTCCCTCAAACAGCGCTGTTACGGAGCCGTGCTCAGGGTCGGGGCCATGCAGGTGCCCACCAGGATCCTCTGGCAACACTAAGCAAGGGATCTGCAAGCACAGAAAATGCTGGTGCCACTTTGTACTTCGGAGGATCTTGTGAGACGTTGTTCATACCAGAACGCTCTTACGTGAACTACTGTCAACCTCACCAGTTCCTGGGTGTTCTCAACCTCTGACAAATACACCGAGATTCACGGCCTTTGCTGCGGAGAAACACCCCGGATCCCCACTGCGAACTGCCCCCAGGACACACATGGCTTCTCCCTGTCCCAGCTCCGGGCATTCTTAGCCCAGAGCCCTGTGAACGCCCACAGTCTCCAAACGCCCTTCAGAGCGGTGTGTGGCAGCGCCATCACCACCATCACAGCCCTTCCCACACTCGCGGTGCCGCAGAGCATCGCAGCGCCCCGCACCAGCGCCTCCGCGCTCAGCCCTGCCAAACGCCGTGCGCTCCCCCTCCCCATGAAGCCAAAGGGAGCCTGGATGCTCAAAACTGTGCAGATCCCGGACTGAGAGCTGGGCAGTTTCCAGCTGCTGGGCATGGCAGGAGCACAAAGGACGTTAACAACCTTCACAGCTTAAAGAGCCCGGCATCCACCATGCACAACTCCAGCCTGTTATTCCGAGAGGGCTGGTAGGCAGCTCCATCCCAGGGGGCTGATTCTGAGCCCTGACGGCAGCGGGAGCACAGGGAGCGACACCTCCTCCTCCACCAGCTCCTGCAACGGGATGCAGAGCCCAGCGCTGGGCCAGGAGCCGCAGTCTAAGAGTGGTGCACAGCACGGAAAGGAAAGTTTGGAAAGGGCTACCCTGGGGCAGAAGCTGGCTAAACAGGCTACCTCCAGGGCAGTTTTAAAGCTCTGTCTCCTGCTTAGATGTTCTGGTTAGATTCTCCGCCTAATAATATCTGCAAGATAAAAATCTGCCAAACACCGTTAAGTAGTTGCAAGAAGGAAAGTAGCTGCAGAAAAAATAAAAAGCTGATTTCATTCACATATCTATTTGGTTAATGAGGAAGAGGGGCTGCCGAGCTGAGGCTGCTACCCAAGAGCGCGACGGAGGCCGGGGGAGGCCTCCCCCAAGACCAGCCTCCTGAGGCCGCTCGGCAGGACCTGCCCACGTCTCCGGGTCCCGGCATCGCAGCCTCCTTCCAGGGGGACATTTCCCACCTCAGTAACAAAATGAGGTGTCCTGGAGCACCGCACTCGTCGCGCGCTGCTCCCGCACGGGATGCGGTCGCTGCCTGCGTGCCGGCCATCGGAGGAGCGCGCAGCACCCAAGGGAAGGGGCCGGGAGCGCCTCAGCCAGCAACCGGACCCGTTTCCCCGCTCCGCAGCGCGGCCGCCAGCCCGGCCGTGTTTACCAGCACCTGTTTGTGCTCCGCTCCGCAGCGGGAACAAGGCGCCGCTTCCCCGGGGAGCCGGGCAGGAGCGCAGGGACACGGAGCCGCCCGCGGGGACCGCGTCCGCGCGGCACAGCCAGCTCCTCCCGCGCGGCTCCCCACGCGCGGCGGCCCCTTATCCTCTCCTCGGGCACAGGCGGCGCATGCAGCGCGCGGTGGCCCCGGGCCAGGGTTTTTTTTGCCCCAACCTTAAATAGGACCATTATATCTTAGTCCTTTCACGGGCCAGCAGGCCAGGGAGCGAGACAAGAGGGCTTACTGACATGGCTTATTTAGCCGAAATTCACACAAGTTCTCTAGCCGCTTTTCTCCAAAGTCAGACCGTGGGCTTGGCAGCAAGCGGGGTTTTTGCTGGCAAACGCAGCCTTTTTGTGCGAAGCAGGGAGGAGTGGGGAAACCCAGACTGCTGTGCTCTCCGGTGGGGGGACAAAAAGAAAGAAGAAAGGGAGAAGGATGAGACAAATGGGGCTGAACTACAAAGGAGAACAACAACAACAAAGAGTTAGGAACAGAAGAAGATGTGAAGACGATAAAGGAGAGCAAGACCAACAGCAAAATAAGGTAGCACTAGCAGGTTTATGCAAAGAAGATCTAATTATGGGTGGCTAAATCCTCCAGGACATTAATATTCCAGCGTAATGTGTCTAGTTTCCTCCTTTCCAGACATGGCAGGGAGGAAACGAGAATCACTTAGATACACTGTTTAATGAGCAAATGATGGACGATCACCAAACACAGCCTGCCTGATAAGTATCCATTAGCTTAAACTCGCGCTGTAAATCTGCGCTCGCGGGCCGGCTCCCGCACGCCGCGGGGAAACTTAACTGCAGCACGAGGAAGGGCTTCTTCTGAGCAGGAGCCTCATCCCTGCAGGACGAGGAGGGTCGCAGGACCCGCACGGAGGCGGCCGGCAGCCCATCCTGCCGCCCCTGGTGCCCCTTCTCCACGTGCTCCTATTTAGGTTTTGTTTTGCTGGCGCAGACGCTTGAGCGGAGACACACATTCCCCACCAAAATCTATTATGTAAATAAATACAAGCACAGAGGATAATAAAATGCAGCCAGTGTTTCAGCTTGCTCTCGGGGTCAATGCTTTACACACACAGCAGCCTAAGGCCACGGTTGTTAAGACCCGACCCGTGGGTGCGCCCACTCCACACTTTTGCAAATTCGGAAACACCACAAAAGCAAAGGTTTCTGGCCAATGTTACTGTACCCGGAGCACCGGGATGTTATTTTTTTCCTTTTAATTAACGCACATGATGTTTCACTAGGGCTGCTTTCGGGCGCTTAGTCTTGGTGCTGAGCGGTGTGGGGCTACGGCCTGTGCATCGCACACGTGGGCAGGAAAATGTCCCCGCGCTGCCCCACGGGCATCCTGACAGCCACTGTCCCCATAGCGCCTGCGCTCCCTGTCCAAACGGGGCCCGCGGGAGAGGCGGCCGTGCACGGGTCGAGCGGAGCACAACGGGGAATCCAACATTCCCCACATCGCTGCTAAAACACACGTATTTACCACAGCACCCGAGAGTTCAAATACTTCTGTTCCATCCAGAATGCTGCTGCAGGGCAAAACCAGCCATGGCAAAAACAGTCACACGTCGAGACCATAGCGATTCACTGGACAAGGTAGAGGAAGAATTAACACAACAGCAATTCAAGGGAATTAACAAACTGCAATTCAAACCAGAATTTCAGTTCCATAGGTCAAATTTGCTATTTGTGATCTTTTACTCCATTAAAAAAAGAAAAAACAAACAAACAAAAAAGCTACCCAAAGACAAAACGATGATGAGAAGGAAACATGAAATGCATGACAGGCTGTCAGGTACAAAGCCCATGCTGCTACTCAAATATTTGCAATTTCTTCCACCTTCCTCCAACCCTGAGGTGAGGTTACCCTCGTGAAGGCGCTCTTGCCCCCCAAGGCGTTTTTGATCACGAACACCCCGGGAGTTAAGGGACAGCAATCTCAGCACCATTTGGGCTCACAGAGTGGGACAGGAGCCCCGAGAGCAGCGATTCTCTGCGGTGCCAGAACCAGCGTTGGGTGACACCGCAACACAGCTCAACCAGGGGGACGGAGCAGGCCAAGGGCTGCCGGGGGGCCTGTGGGTTTCCTCAATGCACAGAAATTACTACAACGAAATTGTCTCTGAATGAAGCTAAAGCCCCATGAAGTTCAAACAACCCGAGCTTGCACTGGGGGCTGCAGAGTTTCACCGAGTCAGATTTATTGTGTGTTTTGCTTCTCCAGCAAGAAAGAGGCAGGAACGAGCACTATTGTACATTTGGGCTATAAACTTTCTCTGCAAACAAGACACCTAATAAAGTAATTCACGTGTGGCGACCCTATCTCGAGGCTGTCAATACGGATACTGAGGGGTAACATCCAGCGTGGACTGACAGTGTGAATGAAGAAAGGGGAATGTTTTGGAAATTAATTTATCTAAACTTTCAATTTAACTGCCAAGCCAGGAAATAACAGAAGCGGTCAACTAGGACCTGCAGAAGGGCGAATGGGGCGATGATTCCTCTCGCTACCTCCTGCCCCACTGTCTGGCGGATGCCCTGCCCGGTCCTTCCCATCACTAGTGGCGGCTCTTACCCCTCTGCATCGCTTGCAGCTCAGGCAAGAGCTGCAGTCCTGTAATAGCAACACAAAGGAAAACCTTCCCCGCGACGGCCAGGCCAAGAGCCGGGTCCCTCCAGATCCTCCTGCCGCGAGTGGCCTCTTCCCGCCGGCGCTGACCCTACCCTTGGCTCCGAGCGTCCTGCTGGCGACTCGGGGGAGCGGGTTTCGCTCCCCGGCGCCGTGGGTGCCCGCGAGCCGCGGCCCCAGCAGACGCTCCGCTCCACAAACGGCCCATTCATCACCGGGGCCATTAATCACGGCCGGGAAGAAAACCTTCAACCGGATTTCTACACCTCCACCTAAAAAAATACCCCGACTTTCACTGCTAATCCCTCAGACTTGGGGATTTTGTTTAACCGCTCGGCTATACTTCCAGAGCAGGTAGCGCAGGGAAAGGGAAAAGAGAGAAGGCTTTTCCTGACCAGCCATTTTAATTAGAGCTATGAGGGCTTGGAAAAACCCATCTGGTGAGTGGAGTTATTTCCCCCTGGCCCCTCCTCTTTGATGCTGGCCCCGAGCAGCAAGAGAGATCTCTGGCAGCAGCAGCAAGGAGCAGGGCTGCCGAGGGCTCCCTCCTGCTCCGGCCCCATCCCCACGGCCCCGCCGGGATGCTCCGGCCTTCCGAGCGAGCGACGGGTCCGAGGGGCTGGCTGGAGGAGCGGGTCTCGAGCAAAGAGCTCGACGGGCTCCTTTGTGCACGCGAGCGCGCGCCTCTGTGTGGGAATATTCCCCGGGCGCACTCATTTTAATACTGTTTTCTCCCTGGATGAAAATATACATATTCTTATTAAGGGGAAAAAAATGTGCAAAGTATAAATTTGCATCTGTGATCATTTCTGGTTCATAAATTATATTTTAATAATAAAACAATATACTCCTCTGCACGGCCTTTTAAACGCTAATAGGAAGGTCTGCCTTATGTGTACACAAGCGTGCGGGGTTTGAGGACAAAGCACACAAATGGTATAAAACAAATACTGAGAATTAAATGAAAGGCCGAGAAGAGCGGGTCCAAAAACGAGTGCGCTGGGAAGCAGCACCCACTCCCGACCCGCGCCCCGAGGAGAGGTTCTCATCACACGGAAGGACCCACGTGAGCAGCCGCGGCCTCCGCGCGAGCGGGCGCTCGGGCTTCCCCACCGCCTCCTTGGCCTGCACGGGGCAAGAGAAACTCCCCAGTCGAGGAGTTTTCCCCCTGAAAGACAGTGTTTGTTAGCTGCATGGGGGCAAAAGAAATTACAAAGAAGGGGAGAGAGTTTTATAGATCGTATCTATCCCTTCGTAGCGCCAGGCTTAATTCAAAGGAAAACCAACCCAGCCACCATAAAGTGGAAACTGATATTTTTTATGACCCTTTAACAACCTGTCCTTAGTGCTAACATACCATAAATAAATTTCAACATCTTGTTACACACATAGTTTGTTTTAAACAAGGCTAAAAGGGGAATACAGCTCTTGGTGAAACCTGGCACTCACACAAAAAAGAGGGGGAAAGCTGGCTTTTAAAATTTTATTCCAAGCCCTGCTTTTCTATTCTTACTACACTTACAACCTTTCCCCTGAAATAAAAAATAGAAAGAGTTTCCAAATATTTTATAATTCTGAATGGATTTCCCCAGTGTAACAGTAATAATATTTTTACAGTTAAAAGATCCACTGATTTAATAACTGTGATTTGTGTACTTAGAAAATTCATTAGAGCAGACATTTCCCGACATTTTTAGATTTATTTATTTATTTAGCCTAATTTGGGTACATTACTTCAAAAGAATGCTTAGAGCTTCCCAGTTCCTTAGTCACTCACTAATAACATCTAATAATTAATAAAGACATGTAAATTCTTAACTCCCAGAACTATTCCAAACTTACTATCTGTACGCTTCATGTCATGTCCCACTTATAGATATCTGCATTACTTTGTTTCGTAAAACGCTGAAGGGACACGGACTCCTCTCGCTCCTCCACCGCGAGCGAGCGAACAGGCAGGCGAGCGGCAGCCGCGGAGAAGCCGGAGCGGAGCCGGAGCAAAACCCCTCTCTGGGCCCAGGAGCTTGCAAGGTGATGGAGGAGGAGGCTCTTAGCGAGTCCTCCAAGCCTGAGCCCTTTTCACTAAGGTCTGCCACAACCTGCCGAACCCGCGGGGCAGAACGGACCCAGCGCCGCCGCGACGCCCGGTTCACGTGAGCGCTGGCGTTTGGGCGGACGGGCTGCGCGGGCGGCACCGGTCGAGCACGTGCTGGATAGCGGGATTGCCTTGCGACCAGCGTGCCCATCCTCCTCCTCCTGCTGCTCGCAGGCTGCTCACTTACAAGTGTGGAATCGTTCTTCTTCATTAAGGCCAGTTTTCGTGACACTTTTTCTGTTGGCGAGATGCATTTTCTTAAATAAATGAAGCAATCCTGGTAACTCCCCTGCAAGGATGGAGAACCGAAGTTGCCGGCAACTTAGTTTTGGGGGAGGAGTTTAATAAAAACGCTCCAGGTTTTAAACAGAATGTTTCTTATGTTTTCCAAACGATTCCTGCACGCGAGGGCCCGAGCGCAGCCCCGCTAACCTGCCGCCCGCCGGAGCTCCTGCGCGTGGGCTGCCACGGGGCAGCGCTCTCCGCCTCGCCCCGCGCTCGGCCTCCCCGGGGCTCCGCTCGTCACCGCGGAGCGGGATACCACAGCGGGATGTGGTCTCCCCGGGCTAAGCCGCCACCGGCAGCGGGTCCGCGAGGTGAGGAGGGAAGGCGCAGCTCCACGCGCTCCTGCTCGACTCCCCGTGGAGGAAACCCCAAAATGCAGAGCTCCCCTCAGCCGGCCCTGCAGCGAGCAGGCTACGCCGCGCTCCCACCTCGTGCTGTTACCGCACTCTCTGGTGAAACATCCACTCTCCTCTCTACCAACTCACCCAGACACTCGGTTTCTACTTCTTATTTCCTGGCAGGACCCGATGATGACTAAGCAAGCCACAAAGTTAGAAGCAAACCGCAAAGTTTAAGAACTTTACTCATCCTTAAGCGCTGACAGCGCGCAGGAGATTTCAGTAGTTCTGAAGAGTCACATGGCTGATAAAGCCTCACATCCGTCCACCAAGATCACACAACACACAGAAGACTAGAAAGCTTGAGACCTTAAGTTATTCGACAGCATACAGCATCTCAAGTCCTATTGAGAACTATGTTTTTTTTTTTTTTTTAACTTTTTCAAGCAAAGACAGCAATTAGCCAGCTTCCCCAAGACGGCATCCGTGTGGCTCCTTTTGAGCCTGCGACACAAGCCCAGACGTTTCTGCTGGCCTTTCCAGAGCACAGAACGGCTGCAAGAGCTGATCCTTCTAATGACCTAAGCTGAAAAAAAAATAAAATAAAAATGATGCCGCCCTCTTTCCAAATATCAGAGACATCCAACGCCTCCAACTGCTACTTCACAAAAAGTGAATGCACTGCTAAGCCAAACAAAATCAGAGTAAAAAGCCTTAAAGTTAGTCTTTCATACCTGCACTTACATGATAGCTGTTGCTAAACCCCACAAATCTCTCTCATAAACTCCACCATTCCACTGCTGTGGAAAATATGGTGTAACAAGGGAAAAGTTACCACAAAATTACAGAGCCCAACTTGCGAGTGTCTGCGCTCACGCGACGCCACGGGAGGCAGCGCCCACCCTGCGCTCTGCGCGTCACGACGTGTGCGAGGACACTGCTGGCTGCAGAAACGCGCTCTTCCCTGTTCTCATAGCGAGGTTTGGGTTTGTAATACCGCATTACTCCGAAATACACAGTAAAACATCACGTAAACTCCAACTGGAAGCCTCACAGATGAGCATTCCTCGGTATCTGCTACTGTCGGGTCGCCATGAAAACACCAGCTGACGGGTTAGCTCCGCGAAACCCCCCACACTTCTGGCAGACAGAGACGCTTTCAAAATTAAAACAGACCTTTTAATAAGCCGTGGGTGCAGCACAGTGTCTTGAACAGCAGTTTTACATTATAGCACGTCTCCTTGAGCTGAGAGATCATTTGTGTAAATTGCATGATTACATGCAATGATCCTGCTCTTGTAAGACACGATCCAACGTTGCCACTGGGGCAGAGAGCAGAAAGCGACACAGAACTCCAACGAGAAAGCAGAAATATCGCACGACTCTGGCAATAATAAAACATCAGGAGGAATGTCACTCGCCTGCTAAAAAACTGTGCTGGCATCACCTTGTGCTATGACAGCTGCTAACATTAATTCCTTAGTCACAGCACATCAGCTCTAGGTGCCATGTGCTCGCGTTTGGGTGTTCAGCATGGATTAGTCCCCAGCACTTCATGCCACTGCCTCCCGCCACTCCACATTTTCCGAAGCCTCCGACTCCAGTCTATATAAAATCAGATTATTTTATTTTCAACACAAAAGGGATTAGGTATAATTTATGTCAAATCTGCCAAAAGGGGTATGGTTTTAAAGCACATTCTTACATTTTTATGGTCTGAAATGAAAGCAAAAAATAAATAAATAAATTTAATAAGATTTGAGAGCTAGAAAAATGAAATCATTTACCAGCAAGTGAAAGCGCAGTTTACACACTCGGTACAAAAGTACTCTGAAAATATCCTCCGGGGCTAACGGGAAACATAAGTACTTACCTATTCACCAAATTTTTATTCTACAATTTTTTAATAGGAAAATGGTAGATTTTATCTCACTATACTTAATTGTGCTTAATTGCGGGAAGAAGCACAGCCAGCTCCCCAGCGAGGGGAGGCTGCTGGAAAGCGCGCGTTGGTTCTGCTGAAGATGTTTCCTGGCCACCTCCATCACGCAGATGTGCACAGACACCTTCACCGTGATCATGCCAGGGTCTGTGCTCAAGTGAGCAAAGATTTCCTTCAACCTAACAACGAGGAGATGCCTGCAAGGTGGCTGGATCCATGAAAACCCCTTTCCAAAGCGAGAGGAGGAACCCAAACACGATCATCTCCCTCTCATGCCCACTTACTCCAAGTCATCTCCAACATCCTTCTCTTTCTAGAGTAACAGGCTGGTTCCTCGTCTAAGTTATTACTCATCTAACTAAATCAAACATCTGTCTATTTAATAGCAGTGGAAAATTTTGGTTGCAAAATACATATCCTGACCATACAAATAGTCAGGCTTATCCATGGCTCAGTATCCACAGTATGAGGAGGGAAAAGCAGAAACTAAATGAATTTAACTGACTTGGAAAGAGGTCTTTGTGAGCACAGTTCAATCCCATATACCCAAGGAGAAAGGCACGTGCTGCCCATCGTCTATTCATCTACCGGCTCCTATAGGATTTTGTCACCTCCAGAGCAGTGCTAACGTTACATCTGTCAATGTGTCTTACACGATGTAGGAAAAGAAGAGAGATGATCAAGGGCTAGAGGGAATAAAGGTTCAGAGAGGGACCAAACTGCTCTGTATGTCAAAGTTGACACAACGTGATCATTTCCATATTCTTAGGATATTGAAATTGCCATGATGGCTAAAGTTATCCAAAACGTTAATGCTTCTTGTGCTAAACCCTTAAGACATAATTTTTCTAGTAGACATGGGCTTGGGGTTCCCTCTGAGCAGGCGCTCACAGACCTCATGTATTCAGCAAACGTCGTGGGTCCGGCTAGGGAGGGGGCCGAGACACCGTCTGCAAGACCATTCCCACCTTAATCTGCAACCAGGACTTTATACGGCACCTTCACGACGCAGCCTGGTCAGCCTGGGCTGCCAGCGGCTCTGTGTTTGGAGTCGATCTTCCTGGACAGCTGCATTTTGGCCATTGAAGGATTCAGAAACAAAAACTTTGTCCTTCAAGAGCTGCTTCCCTTCCTTATCCTTGCTGAAGCTGCACATTCAGCTAAGCGCTTAAAGCTTTTAATTTAACACACAAAGATAAACATTGCAGCGTAGTTCTTCCCCGTGCTCGCTCCTCCTCTCCCGCACCCTTGCGAAGCGCCGCGTTTGCCATCTTGGACAAAGGCCCCTCGGTCGCTCTCGAGCTCGCGGCCCGCGCTGGAGCCGCGCCGCCCACGCGGGAGCAAGGAGAAGGCGCTGGAGTCATCGGGGAAACTGGGTGCTCCGCTCACCCGCAGTGCTGAGGTGCAACACGGACGAGCACTGCTCAGCGATCCCAGATTCCAGTGCCCTCCTCACACGCACCTTCGTCCTGGTAGCGTGCAGCAAACCTAAGCGTGCAGCAGCCTCGACTAATATACAGCACCGCTTAGTTCATACCAGCGCGCTGCATCCATGAATTAGCATGGGTATTAGACCCAAAAGGGCAGTGCTTTCCTGCTCCTTTTTATTGCTGTTTTTATCTCAATAAACAGTGTTATTAAGCATATTTCTAAAAGACTGGTTGCTGTTCTCTAGGTGTTTTAAGGCAAAGAGCAGTTTTAATGCAGAATATAAAACAGAAAAATTAACTATACTGCCAACGCTCAAGCGGCAATACGCGCACATACCTTAACGCCTATATTCAGGAGAAAAGTTGATAAATTAGCTAAGGAGAGGAGTCAGGATTTCTTATCTATTTTCATTAGGTCTCACTTCCAAATGCTGCAGACAGGAGCAAATGACCCCGCGGTGGTAGGGGCAGGGTGGAGGAGATCCTGCCTCGGGCTGCAGGGGCCGGGAATCGCTGGCCACAGGTACAAAACCAGCAGTCTGGGGCAAAACACCCTGCAGGAAGCCATTTCTGGGACAATTTCAACTATTAAATTGCAATCTTGCATATTAAGGAAAACTAACTAAAACCATATCCATAAGTCTATATCCACTGTTTTTTCTTTCAGATAACTCATTTCATTAATCTTTAGTTTTCTTGCATATAGATTTTTTCAATCTGCACTTTAAACAGAAGCTAATTTATACAATATTGCCAGATTTTCACAAAAGCAAATATGTTTTAACACGGATTGGATTTTATCCCCTTGGCTGAAATTCTGGCGGTTTAGTAGCAAGAGTGCTGCTGTAGCACACAGGATGTCACTCAGGATGTGACGGCTTCCTTTGGTTTAAAACTATCTAAAGACCTTTCTCAAATTAGAAACAGAGCTTTTGATCACCGCTTGTAGAAACGGGGAGTGCACCAGGACTTATCCAGCTACCTGTGAGTTTTGCTTTAACTTTGAGGAAAAGAAATTAAACAAGAGCTCAGCTTGGGGAGGCAGAGCTGGCTCCCTAGAAGGCAGTTAACACATTAGCTCTGGTGCTACCTCTGTCCCGCTCCTGGGGGTCCCGGCGGCCGCCAGCATTCCCAGCCCCGCGCACCAGGATGGCTGCGGACGGCGGCGAAAAGACCCAGATCCCTCGCGGGAATTGGCTCCAGCTTCCTTTTTATTTACGGTTCTGTAGCGCTCGACAAACTGGCTCAAATAGAATCCAAGGAGGGAAAAGTTCAGACCCCAAATTAAACTCTTCAAAAGCTTTTGAACAACCCAGATCATATTGCATTTTTCAGGGTAATTCCAATGCAATTTTCAAGTGGGCCCTAAATGGGCTGCATTTTACCAACCTGTGCAATCTTGATAGCTTAACTTGAGAGGGTCACATCCCATATTGCTTCAAAACTCACTTATCCTTGACTTGCTCATGTTTGTCTTGGTAGAACTTTGCTTGAATAACCCATTTGTTGGACTAGCATAACATTTTGCTTGGCTTGCAAGCAAAACGCACATTTCCCCATTTCATTTTTGATCGCTTTCTTCTGCAGGCATTTAATTGGACTTACAAAGATGTTTGCAGAAGTTTAAATGAGGCATAGTTAGAGCTTTCAAAAATACATGCAATTATCCACACCTACAATCTCTAAAGAAAAAGTAAGGCTACATAAGCAAGGGTCCCAAAGAGATCAGCAGGATATTTGCAAAGTTTCAGCTCAACATCCAGGCTACGTGTTCGGCGCTCACCACAGATAGAGACGTTCACAGAACGCAGCTACAAAATATTTGCGTATTAAGATCATCACACAATGAACTGAACGCACCGCAACGCCGTAACGAGGGAAGCTGTGAAGAATGTGGGCGATCCCAAATTCTTCCTAAGGAGGTCAACTCGCAGCTTACAAACGTGAACCTTAATCAGCCCTTTAAGAAACCTTAACGCAGCCGTTTCTCCCACCTGTCCTACACATTACAGGGAGGAACTCACGGCTAGCAAACTACTGAGCACTGAAATTTCCACAGAATTTGTGCTGGGGCACAAACCAAAGGCCCAGAACTGCCTTCACGGAAAGCCGTTGCAAGCCCCAAAAGCGAGACAAGCTCTGATTTGCCTAACGAAAGTTGCAGGAAATCAGGACAGCCAGAGGAAGCTCTCCTCCTCCTCTGCTGATTAATAGAAATTCGTGTAAAACAAACACCCATCTCGAGACACAGACCCGGTGAAGGTTGGCACGAGCAGTGTGCAGCACGCGGGCTGGGCACAGAACACCGCAAAGGGGGAAAGAAAGGCAAGGGCGGTTGGCTAGACCGAATTGAATCCTGCTCCGGGGGATTAGGGGCCTCGGGGTGAGGCGAGGTGGGCTCAGCCCTGCCGCGGCAGCCGGCGTGGCGAGGAGGAGCGCGGAGAGGCAGCGCGCGGGGACACGCAGGAGCGCCGGGGATCGGGGTGGGGGCATCGGCATCGCCGGCCTGCGGCCTGCGTCCCCCATGGCCAACGCAGCCTGCGCTCGCCAGCGATCCCGATAAAGGAAAGTAGAGACACAAGGCGGGCACGTGGACCTTGACGCGAGCACCAGGGCAGAGCAGGGACCGCACCGCGCCACAGCACCTGCATTATTTACACTGCCGCCGCCGAGGTGCGCCCTGCGATTTCGGCGGGGGCTGGCAGGTGTCTGTGTGAGGAACGAGCCTGCAACGGCCCTCTGAGGCCAGGGAGGACTGCGTCAGCCCAGCTCTTCTCTCCCAACAAGCACCATCGTAAACGACATGCGACGCACGAGAAAGGAGCTGGGGTGGCTGCAGCCTCTTGCCCATTCAGGTGCCTGGCCAGGCAGCACCGCTATCGCTCTGAGCTCCTTACGTGGGATTATCCAGCACCCCCGGCAGATGGGTGCCCACCCCCCTGCAAAAAAAAAAAAAAAAAAATTAAACAAGGCAGGAAGGGGGGAAAAGAAAACCAGGATGGTTTCAGAGAGGCTGCGAGCAGGAGCTTCCCTGGCGGCGCAGAACCAGCTGATGCAATTACGCGCGCGGTCGCCAGCAGACCATCTGCCCGGCCCCCGGGTCGCTGTTGTTGCGGTCTCAGCGGGGCCG
>JAWLRI010000219.1:703396-717720 GCA_034781795.1 Crypturellus tataupa | reverse complement strand
GGCCGCGGGCAGCTGCGCCCAGCACCCTGCGCCGGTGGCGCGGGGACGCTCGCCCCGCCGGCGCGCGCTCCGAGGGCAGCGATTTCCACGGTCGCTGCAGGGATTTCTGTGTTTTGCCATGAAAAGCCGAGTGGCCGACGACATCCCCGGGGAAGGGATGACGTGACGAGCAAAGGCAATGGCTGGGCAGGCCTGAGCGCTTCCACCTCCGCAAGTGGGTACTTAAAGGAGGCCCAGGATGTGCAGCGGCTCTGGGGCGAGACACGTGCCAGGTTATGATGGGGCTTTGGCGTGCTGTGGGGAGAGCCCCTCGCAGCTCGGCCCTGGTGCTGAGCACCATCGAGCGCCAGGTCTCGGGAACGAGACTCCTCGCGTAAATAAGGTTTCTACTGCTGACACTAAACTGGGCAGTTTCAGACCAAAGCAAGAAAAAACAGAACTTATCTACCCACTTCAGTGACACCAAGTACTTACACCTACTGCTACACAAGACCCTCAGATCAGGAACCTTTCCTTCAGAAGCAGCTTCTACCTCTTCTCTTTCATGTTGTTAAATGTTACAGCAATCCAAAATGCCTGAGCTTATTGGTTTTCATTTTAAGTTTCCAGTTATAAAAGTTTACATTTTTCCTCTCCCAAATTAATTCATATTTAAAAAAAGAAAAAGGAGTAAAGCAGAAAGGGACATAATCTTATACAGACCCATCCCAATACCTCCCACAACCCAACCATCCCCCTGAACCTTAAGCACAGCAAAACCAAGACTTCTTGGGCTGCGTTTCACGGGATAACAAGCTTCATCGTAACACCAGCTCAAGGAGCAAAGTCTTCGCTGTGCCCTCTTCTCCTCCTGTACCATCCACCATCCCCATCCCGACCCTGCAGCCCTCCCCACCACGCTGTGTGGGAGGAAGAGGAACGTGATTCCCATCTTGCTGTCCAGAAGATGCAGAGAGGAAAAAAAGGAGGGGAAAGAGACCCTTGAAGTCTGGTGCCCAAACGCCCACACTGCAGCACTGCAGTGTCAGAAACACCGCACAACGGTCCCGTGGCCCAGTGCTCCTCGGAGCAGGAGGCTCTCTGAGAAAATAGTCTTCAAATTTCAGTCATGTTCTCAGATTACAGAACTACCTGGCATTGGGTTTTCCGATAGAGCATCTGCATTTTAAGGGGCTTCATGAAACATCTGCAAGTAACTAAGATGTTTGCTGAAAGGATTATGAAACACGTTCTCCATACGAGCCCGCTTTCATTCATCCAACCTAGCGCTTTCCTGTTTGCAACGACGGCACCTGACACGCATCAACAAGGCTGATGAATTCCTTATAAAGTAATAACGTAATAAATGGTTTCAAGTTGTCAGATAACATTTATGCTTCAGCTTTGACTTAGTGCCTAGCAGCACGCACGTCTTAGAGGACAGTCTGTTACACAGCCCATATCAAACAGGATCAGCTCAAAGGGAGCTGGAGACCTTGCGAGGGCAGCACTAGTCCAGGCTGTCACCTTGCGTCCTCACTCCAGCATTACCCACACACCAAGGGAACTTTGCAGGCACAGATATCCTTGGCGTGGCGCGGAGGTGGCCTGGGCTCACCCCACCGCTCTGCTCCCCAACCGTGGGGCACCCAACCCTTGCTCTGAGGCTGCAGTTGGGTGCCCTCGTCCTGGGCACCTTCAGGCAGCAGGATCACAGACAAGGAAAGCGCCGACGTCAGCCTTGCCCGTGGTCGTAGGTTATTCAGTGACTAATAACTTGTGCTTTTTGGCTAAAGCTGTTCCAGGCTATTAGAGGCTCCTTCCACGCCTGTTTGCCATGAAACTCCTGGAGCAGACGTGGTTAGCACTGCTCTCTGCCAAGCTTGGCTGAAGCCAGCTGAGATTCAACACTAAAGGGCACACGCAGACTAGGATGAGTCTGTAAACCCTTGTTTCTATTGGAAACCAAGCAGAAATGCTGCCTATGACTTCACTAGTTGTTGGTTGCATGTGGCAGTATAACTAGGTACCAAGCACAGTGACACATCCAAGCCAGGCTACGCTCTGCATTCACAGCATCTTTTGACTCTCCTGACCCACACGTTGGTCCAAGACACTCTCCCTGCTCTTTGAACTACTCTCCAAAACGCAGCTTATAGAAACAGCATCCAGAGGGTCTCTCGAGAGGGAGTCCAACTCCAAGCTATGGAGAGCCCAAGCAGGGGCAGCCCAGACACCAAGGCAAAAGGCAAGAGCGCGTCAAGAGCAATAGCTACAAGAGGGATGAAATTCTTCGCTCCATGTGAGGCAGTCTCACCTCCCCTGGTTCACCCGTTTACGGACACACAATGCCAAGGCTACCAGCACAAAGTGGAGTCTGAGCTTCATGGGCTACAAACACAGCCTCAGACACCACAGGGCAATGTGCATTGTCCTTAAATTGGAAGATGGCATTTGCAGACTGCCAGTGTCTGGCACTGCCCACTAAAAGTCCTTCTCACTGCAAGGACTCAAGGGATAAAGAGGGTTAGAAGAACTAAAACCAGCCTCTCCCCCCTGCAGTGACAAGGGCTGTGGCTAAAGGAGCATAAAGGAGCAGAGCAACTGTAGAATTTCTCTTTTAAAGGAGAAAACCCATGCTGACACATCAGAAACACTTGTAGCGCTTTCAGCCTGTGGGAAGGAGGCTCTTCCCAGGCATTGCCAGGGCCACCCAGCACGTCCCACCCCGGGGCCCACGTCCACGAGCCGATCGGCAGGATCGTGCCCGGACGAAGGGGGGTATCGCCAATGCGGATGCATCTCCTTGGACCCGAGTTGGACTAGGTGCCTTTCCAGCACCTCAGGACCACAGGGCTTCAGAGACCAGGGCACTCATTTACTTTATTCTACAGAATGGAACAGAAAGCGATTTTAAGGTTTCTATACGCCTTCAAACAATACTCTCATCGATGCAGTCACTAGCCATAAATAAGGAGTCTGTAATTCCTAAAGCACAATAGTTTTGGGGTTTGGTTTTTTTTCCAGAAGGGTGGAAGTGAGGAAAGAATGCAAAAAATCAAAACAAACGGGTATATTTCTTATGGGATCTCAACTACAGATGAAATGCAAAGCAAGTCTCACTCTCCCCAGAGGGTCTTTTTTCAAGAGGGAGAATAATAATAATGTAGTAATAATAAGCACTTATATAGCGCTTTACATTTTCAAAGTGCTGTGCAAACATCAACTAATGGGACACGGAAGAATAAGTAGTGTCTAAAATGAGTTTATGTACTGCATTATATTTTTCTTCAAAGTGGCTGGGACTGTTTTTAAAACTAAATCTCCCCACATATTGATACTCGTGCAAATGGATTTTTTTTAAAGAGCAACAAAAACATTTTTGTATTAGTTATACTCCACAACCTGCATATTTCTAAATTCCATCTCTGAGGAAATTATTTATATCGTTCCGTGAACACAAAATGTATTTTGCTTCTTAAGAATATTGTGTGTGGTAATTAAGTCCTCAAGGTGGTGCATAAAGACAATTATAAATATATGCCAGTGTTTTCTAAAAAATAAAAATTTAAAAGAAGTCAGACAGGAGACAAAGGTAGACCAAGGGAACGTTCTAAGAGACATCGGGGAAGCAGGACCAGTTCTCTGCACATCTACCTTGCAGACAGCCAGACCAGACAAGCGGTGCCTTCCCGGTGCAAGGACAAGTGCCCTACGCCCCTGCTGCAAAACACGCGCCGCTTTCTAGTATTCCTTCCTGCTTCTGCTCTAGAAACCTAATTTTCTAGAGCAGGGAGGACAAAGCAACCAACAAAACAAAAATCATGACCTGAACCAAAATAGCAGCATTTCACTTCACTTTCACCTCTCCGGGATCTCAGAGCAGTTAGCGGATTCACGTTCACCTCCAAGGGACAAACGTTACACCCTCTTTGCCTACAGCCGCGACGCAAAAAGGAAACAAAGGAGAAATTTTAGGGGACACACGTGCATTCAGTGCCAGGATCTGGCAGAGTTACCGAGACGGGAGGAGAGCAAACCACCTCCAATTCTTTGCCAACAGCCTGTAGGATCTCAGTATTTTGCAAATTTTCCATTCTTCACGAGTAACGGTTCTCCCTGTAGTAACACCCAGTGCTTCTGCCTTGAGCCAGAGCCCGTTGTGCCACGGCCGCACGAGCACAGGATTAAAAGGCTGCACAAGACTGAGGTGATTAAGGAATATTTCTTTCTGATATTCTCAAGCTAGGAGTGAAATGCAAGTCAAAAATACATGCTGAATATATCTACCTTTAGGCATGCGCTTAACTGTAAGTATATGAGTAATCCCAATGGTTTCAGTTTTGGGGATTTTAATAGTTGTATGGTTTTCATAACTACAGGAAAAACCCTTTCCAACAAACTGCCAGTGTGACTCCCTGTTGTACTACACCACAATTACTGGAACATATTTGGTATTTCTCAAGAGGTTCAGATAATGAAGAATCCTCCAAATTTTCTATTAGCCCAAACTTAGGAATTCTGCATCAGGGAGTTAACAGCAGAACAGACAATATATGTGAGGTACTGCAAGAGACAGCGAGACACAGAGAGACAGACAGAAAGAGGGGGAAATATTCGTGAAATTGAAAGCGATTTTTTAAAATAAGGCTGTTATAGAGCCCAGACTGCAGCCCAAGCAATGCTATTGCAGAAGCACATTAAGTTATTTAAATAACTTACTCTCCTTTATTCCTTTCTATAAGCAACATTTCAATGTTTGTTTATATTTTTTCCATCACAATATTTTGCAAAATCCAAACACAATTAATAACAAATTGGAAAACCAAATCCGTATTTTATTCTTTGATATGTTATCTGTTCAACACTGAACCACAAGCTTCTAGGAAAAAGAAAAAAAAGATCAGTGATGTCAGTAAGGACAATTCCAAGGGAGTCTTGAAAATACAAGGCAAGGTACCCTATCAAGTTTGCTTTGGGGATTTTGATTTGTGTTTTTTTCTTTTTCTTTTTTCTCATTGGCAAACAGCCATTTTTTTTTTTTCTGTGACAAAAAATAAGAAAACAGGAAAGAAAAAAAAAAAAAAAAAAAAAAAAAGAAAGTCCTCACACAGTAGGGGAAGGCAACCGAATTTGCCCCACCGGCCCCTCTGCACAAGCAGCAAACGGCCTTGATGGCAGCACGGGCCGCCGAGGCCCACTGCCCGCCACAAAGACTGTGCAAAGCAGCAAAAAGCAGCGCCGCGGAGCCCAGGCTCTTGCTCCAACAGGGATCGGTTGCTCCTCGGGCACTGGGAGCAGGTTGTGAGCTGCCCTGCCGAGGAACGCGCTGCCACGGCGCTTGTCCGTGCTCGCGGAGCAAAACCAGCACGTGGAGCAAGGAGCGAGGCCGACCGAGAAGGGCCAACGCGGGGAAGCTCCCGAGCCAGCGAGAAGCCCGTCTGCCGTGCACCACCACGTACGGCCTCGCTCGCTCGGTTCTACGCAGCTGCACGCTGACTGCCTACCACTACGCGTCACTACGGAATCAGCCCAGCCTCGTGCCGGGCTGCAGATCAACCATCAGCGGCCTCAGTTCACACCTCAGGGCAAACATCCACTTGGATGCCCAGTGGATCACATGTTTATAACCCGGGACATCCGTGTCCCCACTCGCTTGGACACACCGTGGAAAAGGCACTGGCGAGTGCACCTCGGAGAGAGAACAACCTCCAAAATGAAGTACGTGCAACTTGCACCACATTCGCTAAAGATGACTTTAGGCGGAATTTTGCAATAGTGAGTGAACCAGAGCCTCACAAGCCATGGGAGATGCCAGTTTCTCCTGCTGTCTTTTGCTAGCCTGGGTTTTTCACTGCACTTCCCAGTTTTTAAGCCACTGATCCGATGCTGACGTGCCACAAGCAGCTATGCAATGTTTCTGGGACGGCTGTGCAGGGGGGATGCAAAAACCTCATTTGCAATTTGGCATCTCAAGGAGGACAGAGTGGTTCAACAGCAGGTGACAAATTAAAAGCTCATTTTTCTGTGCGTTGTCTTTGGAGCCATATTTTGAATAAAGACCCACCGGCAAGGAGCAAAAATCATAGCTGAGATTAGAAAAATACAATGTTCATCTTTGGGTTAATCCATAGTGCACATGCAGCCCCCTGCCCCAGGGTTCCGTGCGTGTCCCCACGCAGCCCCACAGTGGAACGGGGGCTGTTCACTTTGGTTTCCAGGGGGGTATTTATTTCCTAGGCTGCTCTGGGGTTTGCCCCGGGTCTCTGGGGAAGCAGCTCGGGGAGCAGCCGGGGAGCAGCCTGCACAAGGAGCCCGGAGCCCCACACTGCTCCTCACCCTCCAAGTGCTCCTCTAGCCCTAGGCCCAGGTATAGCAAGGAGGAGGAGGAAAAATGAAAGGCAAAAAAAAAGAAAAAGAAAGAAAAAAAAAAAAAAAAAGAGCTCCTGTTAGTGTTTATTTAAGAATAAATAAATAATTACAAAAACTAGAACCAGTCTGATGAAGGGGTTATCAAGCATAAAAGATAAATTAGGACCTTTGCAATCCCTAACAATGGACTTCATGCACGAGCGCTGGTTGAGATTCAGGGCAAGAGCTAAGAGACATTCCCAGTTTCATTTTAAAATGGCTCATAACACACTGCACTATACTCCTAAGTGATGCTCAGCATCACGCTGGAAGTGCTTCTTTATATTAAAGAAAATCGTGTCAGGGTAACTTCCTCACCCAGAGTTGACTGCAGTCCTCTGCACAAAGTACCAATTCTAAAAACACACGGGTTTTGCCATACAAATCCAGCACAAAACAAATAACATGCAATTCACACACACAGCCCTCCTCCTCTCCTTCTCCATCCAGCGTTTTCGACACTCTGCCACATCCCACATGCCCTCTGGGGGAACAGTCTGGTCAGTAAAAGCAAAGAAATTATGAAGGGCAAGGCATGCCATTTTCCTAGAAATAAAGGAGGCCATGAGCAAATTATCTGACTGAAACGCTTCCCCAGCATCCAGCAATAAATAATACAGAAGCGTGGCATCGCTACGCACGCCAGCAAAGCTCCGCTCGTCTGAGTAATCTAATGAAACGAGGGGAATCTGAGTAGGAGCTTGAGTAAGTAAATTAAAGTAAAACTCCGTTTACCTATTGAGCACAATATCAAGCTGGAAGGTGGCTGCTTTTCCAGGACTGAAGAAAGGCTCGGGCACCAGAAAAACTTCCCTGCTTTTTGCAGCCTTATCAAAAAGTCTCATAAAAGATGTCGATGATTCTCCTAGACCTTCTCTCCCATCTCTTCCACACTCCCCATTTGTAGCACATATTTCTGTGTTTTTACATAAAAGTGTTGAAAACTTTTCCTCACAAGCCTCCCCTCTGCTCAGCCAAGGCCCAGAAGTCCTCCCAGCACCGATGCTGCCACCATCACAAAACAATCGAGACGTCTAGAAGTCATGGCTGGAATCACAGTTGCTCTCAAATTTCTCTCTACTAGACATAAACCAGCTCTAAACTAGAGCCGACACTCCTCCAGATGGGAAAACAGCCACACTGTCTATTAAGAGCAGAAAATGTGTTTCGTTTAGACGCTTTATGTTTCTAGCATCCTTTCTGTCCACCTCGGCCATATCTCCTCCTGCAGTTGCACAGGCTTTCCAGATGAGTTTCTTCTGTCAATCTTGAAACTAAATCTTAAAGCTTATATAGACACAGCTCTGGACAAACCAACACTCATGCCAAATGCTGTCTCAGCCTCAGGCATCTTCCACACTCGGAGGTGAGGAACAGAGCGCCCAGCCTCCTCCTTTCCCGTTTTCCCTCTATCTTCCTCCAAGGCACCCAAATACCATGTGCCTCCACCACCTCCTTTTACTGATCCAGCACGGGGACGGAGGATGGAAAGACACTGGCTCATGTTCAGTGGCCCCTGGCTCCTTCCATAGACCCCAGGGACGCGGGGTCCTGGGCACCGGAGCTCCCCAGCGCCACTGCTGCCCCAACCCGCCGCGCTTGGAGATCCACACCAAGGCCGGCAGCTCCCTTCAACACAGCCCTGGCCAACACCGGTTTGCTTTGTTTACCTGGGATGAACAGGAGAGAAAAACCTCATGGTGCGGCGGGTAATGACAACGTTTCAAGAATAATTCATGCCCAGGTAACACAAAAGGGCAAGTTTCAATTATATAAAAACACGAAAAGTTGACTTAATGCATCCAAGGGGGAAAGAGAGAAAAAAATTAATAATTGCACGGCATATGATTAACTAGTGGCATTTACGAGCGCTGCAGATTGTCTTTCCGTTGCCTAATCCGCGTGTGGAAAGCGCAGGGTTTCCCTCCCGAGCCAGCACCAGCAGCGCATCGAAGGCGCAGCGCCCGCGCCACGAGCACCCCACAGGCCCCCGCGGCGCCAGGGACGCCCGGCCCGCACCCGGGGAGATGCAGGCTCAGGCACTGGTCACCTTCTCGCTCCAGGAGGAGAAACCACCGGCCTTTCTGCATTGACTGAGGGACACTGAGGAAGAACGTTGAATCAATGTATGGGCTAGAGGCACCTCTCGGCCGCTTCCCACCCGGCTGAAGAGCACGCTGACCTCTGCTAATGCCCGTGCACGTTAGTGCCGGCGCGGAGAGCGGGTCCTCCTCAGCACCACGTCGGCCACTAAACGCCCGTCGCCGGCGGGACGCTTCACCCCGCGCACGCCGCTGCTCACGAACACGGCGGCCGCCCTCCCGCCGGGGCTTCCGCGTGGAGAGGAGGCTGGCGGAGCCACTCGTACGGGGCAGTTCAGTCACCGGGGGCAGTTAATGAACTTTTGGTTAAGAGACTATTGCAATACATTAAGAAATTTGTTGTCTTCTACAGACAGCAGGCAACAGAGTAGGAGATTCCCTAAAAAAAGAGAACAAAAAAGAAAAAAAAGGAAAAAGAAAAACAAACAAAAAGCCCATGGATGTTTTGCATTTTTCTAAAGTTGTGACATACCAAAACTTAAGAGTCTCCAAATTACGAGTGAGGATATAAATGGGCTAGTTCTGCAAAAATAACTGAGCAACCAAGAACACTTCTCTCAAGGCAGAAGTGAGCACTAATCCTACAGCACCGCTAGGTATCACCATTCCCAGAGCCAACGGTGAGTTGGGTTTTCAACATGTTTACTGCTCTAATTGATCATCGGGTGCCACTGCAAGCACTTTGCTTAGTTAATTCAAGCAGGCTGAAACCGCTTCCACAGGTTTTACATAAAAGTTAAATTGGCACCAAGCAATAGCTCTGAAGCAAGCCAAAGCCCACTCTACGATAAGACAATTTGTGTTTGCACAAGCTTAATGCATTTACAAAACATCATTTTTAAATCCAATTCAGAGGATGGCATGAACATCTGCTTTCACTTCAAGACATTAATTTTCAATTATTGAAGAAAAACAAAATAAATCCTGACAAATTACTGGTAACTGTGGAATCTTTTGTTACTCTATTAGTTTATAATAGTAATTTAGAAATCCTACAATTAGCGTCCTAACAAGAGCTCTCTGATTATTTTTTTTGCATGTGTCATCTAAAGCAATTCAGCAGTGAATGATGTTCTGTAGTTTGCACTGATTTGATACAAATATTTCTGAAGAAGAAAAAAAAGTGTTTTCTGACAGATACTATTGCTACTCCCTATCTTTTTCATCAATGGTAGCAGATGCAGCAGCACTAAAAACAGAAGATTTCTCATATCTTCCCACTTGCATTTAAGCCATTTGCGTTACCTTTTCCACCGTTTCAGTTTTTGGCCGCATTTATTAGTTAAGTGCACTAGGACCAATGGGAACAGACCACAATTAAAAGGTGTTTGCACACAGGCATGAGTTTCAATCAGCAAAACCAGTTAAATACCACACAGATCCTGCCCAGGAAAGCAGAACGGAGAGAAAGAAGGGGAGGAAAATGGGACTTCTGGCGTCCATGGGAGAACATTGTTGGGCTCGTAGCAAAACACAGACACAAAAATGAAAACCAGCAGGCTAATCCCTAAAGGCAAGGCTGGGTTTTCTGCACGGACACGAACGTTCGCCCAGCGCCAGCCCCACGGCGAAGCACCAACATCTCCAATTACTCCAAATCCCCCAAAAGCTACACTTGATAAAGAGCAATCATGACTGTAATCTTATCTGATATGAGTTTTATCAATTTTAGCTGCTACTTTCACTGTATCAATAAAATTCCACCGAAACTTGAATGAACTGTAAAATTAAAGGATAATCGCACAAGTCTCTTGTATTTGGCAATTATGATTATACTTGTCAAAATTTAATTTGTGGAATGTACTGTTCCAGTACCTTCAGGTTCTTCTCTATCAACTGGGAAAAAAAAGAAAATTATATCTTTAAGACAAGTATGAAAGACATTGTTACTTCCACAGTCAACTCTGTAACTGAGCTCCGACATTGTATAATTGACTTTGCAAGCAGAACAACAGCAATATAACAAAGAAAATGTCAGTGTTTTCACAGCGCTAATCTATAGCACTAGGAGGGCCTCCTGCTGTCAGCCAGAGCTGACAATACAATAGCTTTCAAAGGGATATTACCATCACGCTTTTATTCTTGACATCAATCAAGACAAAGAGAATCCTTTTCACAAGACATTAAAAATCAAACCTTTGTATGAGCAGATAGGTAAAACAGCATTCCTTTAAAGAAGATCATTCATAGCAATCAGCTAATTGGAACCCAGCAAATGTTTGAAGTATTTTTATTTACTTTGCAGATAACGAAGTAGAGAACAACCTCTCCTTTCCTTCCCCCCCCGCTTTATTTTTCTTTTTTTTTTTTGACTGACACAAATGAGGCAGGTAGGGTGTGAATCAAAAAGTTTCTATCAGCATTTTTTGCCAACCGAAAGCAAAAAAATATGACAGCAGTTCTGCAACTTCAAGTAGGATAACAAATCTAGAGTTAATTAGTGCATTCTTTTGCAAAACAGTTTGATTACTGACTTGCATGTTTATGCACAAAATGCCCTTGCAATCTGACAGCAATTTGCAGAACTGTCAAAACCAGCAGCCAAAGTGCATCTGACGCTTAAAACGTTGTGCCAACAGGAGCCCAGTCCCCACAATTTGCATTCAAGTAATTCTCCAATTAAAATTACATGGGACTTTAAACCTATGGCTCTGTTGCCAGGACCTCAACACTTCCCATGCTCTCTTTCACGTAGAATTGGTTCCAAAAGATGCCTCGGTTGTACTGGGATAAGCTACACTTCTATAAGGGTCTCAGCTGAGGTCCCTTTTCACGGTTTTCCACAGACCCCATAGCAAACCTGTAGCAAACCAAAGTTGATAGCCCAGAACAAACTTTTAAAGGTGTTTGCGTTGATGCTACGGCGGATCCCTCACGTGCTGTGATGTTCACCGACATAATTATGGGTCTGGGCTTCAGGACCATGTGATTTTAAGAACATTAGTGATGTGCAGCTCTGCAGATAACTGTAAAAGCCTTCAACAAATCAAGTCCCTGACAGCACTACAAAAGATGATTCTGCACCGAGGAAATATTACAGTCATGGTCTTCAGTTATGATGTGAAGGAAAGCTTCAGGATAGACAAGTGTTTTAAACCACAGCTGCTAACACTACATTACCACCGAATCATTTATTTTTTAAGCTAACAAAGACTCAGAATTCCTCCGTCCTGGCTCAGCTCAGAAAAGCTCCATTCAAAGCAAGAACATCTCCACAACCATGGCCACAAAGGCCAGATTTCTTTAAGCTTGCGCAACCCAACTACCACTTACAACAAGTCCACAGACTGTAGTGCAGATCACAGCCCCAAGTGCGGCAAAATCGCCCCGCTACTGGTGTAGTTACAGCCAGAGCAACGGGTACAACTTTCTGTGAGCCTGAACCGGAGCCCTGGTAACAAGAACACAGGTCTGCGGGACCTGCAGGCTCCCAGTTGTGTCCTACAGCCCCTCAACTTTGAAGGCAGCCCGGAGCTGTCATCACTTGGTGCTTCTGTCCAGGTCTTCCAAGCCAAGGAGGGCAGCGCTCCCAGCTAACGAGGGGGCCAAGGGCAGTGCCCGTCCCCCGGGCTCCCAGCGGCTCTGCCTCGGGAATGCAGCACCTTCCGCAACGGGGAGGGAGGCCCGAGTCATTACCGGGGTTGATAAATACAAAAGCTGCTATACAGAGGGAAGTAAACATACAGAAGAGAAAACCAGTAAATTATTTGAAGACCTAAAGGCTGCACACACATCCACATAATTTACGCTTATTTTCTTCTCAGTTGAATTGGGAAACCTGTGACCTCAGAGTGCCTTTATTTATTACATCTCAATTATTTCCATGGAAACATGTACTGTGGCAATCTACCAGGTTGCCAGCTCCCTCGACCACAAAACGTATATGATGGACTTTTTAAAAGCAGATGTGGATGAATGTAAGAAAAGGAAGGAATGCCATGTCCCCCCACATGTACATGAGTTGTCTCCTATTATCAAAATTTTCACCCAGATTCCACTCATTTTTTCTGGCTGCCTGTTAGGCAGCTAATGCTAAGGGGAGTCATTTACAGACAGGTCATGCTGAGGCTGAAAATACTTTTTTTTTTCCTACCTAAAGGCTATAGAAATATTTAGAATCTTTAAAAAACAGGTTTTACCAACCTAATTTTTGTGAAGATATTTGTGCGTTATGCAGAGAATATTTCTCAGTTATGACTTGTCAGTAAGTTACCTGATTCAATGCATTAAAATGCCATTGCAAGTAGTGATCTGTTCTATATCAGAATTAGGGTCAAATTTTCATTACAAATTATCGGTGTCTTGCTACAGATACTGCCACTGCGAAAGCAATGAAGGAGGAAATAAGTGACTACAGAGATATAATTTATTATATGGCAAAGTGGCAATGTTCACTAATTGAGTTTCTAAAGCAAATATGTTTTTTTCACTAATGTAAAACTATTTCCTGAGCACAAAACATGCTCCTTAGCCACAGAAGAAAAGAATTCAAAGCTCTGGGTGCTGGTCCGTTCAGCGCGATCCCCTCGTCTGAGGGCACTCATGACCGAGGCCTCCGTGGCTCTGCTCAAGCCGAGACCCTTCTCGTTTCCAACGGCGTGAGCCAGAGCACCCGCTCGAGATGGCTGCAGCTCTGCCCTTCCCGGCTCGCGGCTGCGGCGCTTCCCACAGCGGTTACCGGAGCAGCTCCCTCCAAAGGGCCGGTCCTCGGGCACGGGGCTCGCAGCGCCGGCCCCACGGCTCAGCCTGCCCCTCGCCCGCGAGGAAACCCTCGGGGTGCCTCGCGGGGGAAGGGACTACTTTGCAGAAACTTCATAAACCTTGGGAGCAAGTATTACGTACGCTGGGACCTACTAAATAAAGGGTATTTCAACGTAACGTGAAAAGGCCTGGGATGGGGTTCGGCTCCTTTCTTTTGCTGCTGATTAACTGAATGCTAATTCCGTCCACCCGCGAGTCACTTAATAATGGATGCTCTCGAGTCCTCGCTCCATCACAAGCATCAAAAGTTATGATCCTTTTGTGCTGCCACAACAAAGCCCCCAGCCCTCAGAGTTTGAGGCTCCGGCTTTGTACGCAAGACAATAAAACGTTAACTAAGCCCCACGCTGCCCTGCTCACAGTGAGGGGAGGGGACGGGCCCGGAGCGCCGGCTCCGCGCGGGCCGACGCGGGAATCCCGCCGGCAGCGGGGAGGGGGGCGAGCCCCGCGCACGGCGCATGGCTGCACAGGGCCTGCTCCCGCCGCTGCCTTCTCGGCGAGAAAAACACCCAGCTCGAGCAGCCACTTGCAGCGAGGGGGTGTCATCCCCGGCAGCCTGTGCGGGAGTTTGTCTGTGAAGTTTAAGGTTCAGCCCGCGCTAACGCTCCCCTTCCTAAACTCAGCTGCTGCTGCCGCTTCAGCGCCTCAGCCTTTGGTGCGCTGAAGTTTGCAACCTACGGGTGCTCCTTACCGAGCAAACTGACTCTAGTTCTCCCTTCTTTCACCACCGCGTGCACCTTGGACTGGCGGAGGAGAGCGATGAAACGAGACGGATCAGCAGCAGCAGAGACAGGCGGATGCCAGGCGCCAGCCAAGAGGCCGCTTCCCCTCAGTCCCACCTCGCGAACCCATGCGGGAGCAGGAGCCCCTGCCTCCCGGTCCCTCGAGCAGCCGGGCCCAGCGGGGGCAGCGCGACACGTGTCGCGAGCGGGGCTGACATCACAGCCCGTGCGTGACATCAGCGGCGCCGGGAGCTGCCGGCGCGCACGGCCACAGCGGCGCCGCACCGTCGTGCGGCCCGTGGAGCCCAAGATGGACGCGCCGGGACGCGCTCCGCTCCCGCATCCGCAG
>JAWLRI010000219.1:689389-701924 GCA_034781795.1 Crypturellus tataupa | reverse complement strand
GGAGCGGACTCGCCGCCCGCCCCCGCGCAGCGCGCACACAGCGGCGCCCGCCCCGGCGCCCGCGCGCTCTGCCTTCCGCGCAGGCACGCATCTTATAGACACACATATATGTTCCGCGTGTTTATATTTCGTATACATGCACGTAAACACATATATATAATTTATCTCTACCCTGCTCCCAGCCCCCGCACGGCGCGGGGGATCCCTCCCCTCGGCCCCCCCGCCACGTTCGGCGGCGGCAGGAACCCCCCCCGCGCCGCGCAGCCCCGATGGTTTCTTCTGGAAAAATCCGAAATGTTTTAAACTTGCTCCGAGCCCGGCTGGCAGCGCGCGAGGCTAGCGGAGGCTCCCGGCGCGGCTGCTCGCGTGGAGCGGGGCGCAGCTTAAAGCTCGGTTTAAAGCGGGTTTCTTGGTTCGCAGGAACGAGGGGCTCCTGGCGCTTCCTTGCGGGACACTGGCCAGCGCGCCGTGGACTCGGCCTGCGCGCGCATCCAGACCCGGAGCAGGAAAACCCATCTGGAGGGGCGAACCCCCTTCTGCGGCCACCACCAAGAGCCGCGGGGCGGGAGCGGGCCCCGATGGGCCCACGCGAGGCCGTGGGGGCTCCCCACCCACCCCGCTCCCCCGCTCACAACTTGCACCTGGAGACGCCTCAGCTCCCCCCGCCGCACCAGAAAGCCCCCGGTGCTCGTGATACTTCACCGCTTACACAGGGAAACGTAACGAAGAAGGTTTTCTAAAGCTAGTTCGAGCGGGATCAAGCAGGGATTTTGTGCTTTCCCAAGCTTTGACAGAAATGCTTGGGATTATTAATTCCATGAGGAAGCTTTACAGGTCCCTCCTACTGTATTACACCAGATGACACCACAGACTGGACACGCAGTAAAAAGAGTTTCCTGCAGCACCGTCGTCATCGGGATACATTTCCTGCCCGTCACCGCGCCGGGTGGAGAGTCACGGGTGCAGAGAGAGTAACTGGGGCAAGGATGGGTCTTCCAGGAGCCGGGGGCCCGATCCCCATCCCCATGGAAAACAGGGATAGCAGGACCCAGCGGCAGCTCGCCGGAGCCGCGCGCTACCCGCAGGCGGGCCGGGAGAAGGGGCTGCTGCGGTATTTATACACCGAAACATGCTACCGCGGGAGCTGGCAAGTCTGGTCAACCTGACCCTCCATCCAGCATCAAGAGCTGGATGAGGAACTGAAACGCTGCTGCATCCTCGTCTTTTGGAGAGCGTTAATCCCCAGGCTATCAAATTGTTTCTGTTCTCTCACTGGCCCAATGAATATTTAATTATTCTTACAAAGCAGAGCAGCTTCAGCAGGACAGATTCTCATCCCACAATCTGCCAGCGGTTGGGCTCTCTCCGAGGAGTTTGGAGACCCAAATTCAAATCCCCGGGCAATTGGGCAAAGAGGGGGGTTCAACCTTAGTTTTACACATTCTGCTTGGCAAATAATTCCCAGCTCCCTCTGCCATCTAGCCCTCTGCTTCCAAATTTTCAATTGCTTTTTTAAAAATAACTTTAAATGCCCCAATTAACAGTGAAACGTTTCTACAACTTTCTTTTTTTTTTTTTTTTTAAATCACAAAGAAATCTATAAATTTTCATTTAGAGGGAAGTATTTTCTCTTGCTCTCCTGCTGGGTAGCCCACAAGATCCCTCATTTGCAAACCCGTCCCGGGCAGGGTGAGGGGCTCTGGTCCGGGCACCCCAGCCCCCTGCCCTGGAAAGGCCTCGAGTTCCCCCTCGGGGCTGTCGCCGAAGCAGCAGCACCTGGAGCCGACCACTTTATATGCTAAGATCTGCTGGGAGATGCCCAGCCTAGAGCTAAGGCAGGTCTGAAATAAGAGAAATGAGACCACCCCGATGCCTTCAGCAAGCCCTGATAACAAGCACCAGCTAGTTAAGGCAAATAGCACTAGCCTGCGTGACAATCTAGTAAAAATTTAATGACTTTAGTCATTTAAGAATGGAGTAAGGAAGGTGTTTTGAGCCTATGTGCAGAGGTGTTTGGCCCCAGGCAAAGGACCCCAGGGCTTTTGCAGCTCCCCACGGCACAGGGTACCCCAGGGCTTTCGTAGCAGGGGCTGCGTGTCACCTGCTGTGGCCAAAACCCCTGCAGGGGCCGGGTTCCACCCCCTTTCCAGGCAGCCTAACTTCAGGGGACAACTTTGTTTTTTTTTGCTCTCTCTATATGCAAACTAAATTTAAAGCATTTCAAAATCAGTTCAAAATTCCAAGTTGCATAAAAATTGCATAGCTACATAAAAGCCAAAATAAAAGCCTCGTTAAAGGTGGGGTTTTCAAGGATGTCTGACAGGTTTGGTGCCCAGTGAGGCAAGGCCACTTCGAGACATCACATCCCAGCTAAGAGTTAAACTTCCTTCAGCCAAAAGGGACTACGTGCAGGCAGTGTAAGCATGGGGTAGCGAGCACCGAGTGAGCCAGCGGCGCGGAGGAGATGAGCTCCATCGTGGACGGGCCAGCAAAGCAATCACCAGAAACAAAGAGCTGCCCCCACGACCCACCAAGGAGCCAAAACCAAACACCAGGAGCAGTCAAAGGGCCGGGTTATTCCCTAAGAAGAGAGGATCTTTGCAGAGCCAGCCACGCAAGGCGCGCATTGAGCCAGCGCGCGCGGCTCCAGGCCAGCGTCGCTCCCCCTTTGCGGTCAAGTCCATCCAACGGGGAGTGCAGGACCAACGGGAGCAGCACGCACTAGAGTGGTGTCCCTTTCTGAGCAATACTCTCGTGCAGTGCAGCCGAATGGAGCTGAAACACCACAAAACATCTGTGTGCAGAGGCATCAGCCTCCCCTGACGCAGCCGCAGGAACACAAGCACTGCTGGTAGCAGGGCTGGAGACACAGGACACGCCATACCCTGCAAGCACAAACAGGTATTTTCCCTATGCATAGTTCCTGAGAAAAGCATTGGCTTTGGGCTCTTTCCAGTGGAACGCCCCAGGACATGGTGTGGGAGTCAGGCGGAGCATCTGCGCTTCATGACAAATCGCCTGCAGGACTAAGTTCTCCGAGCTCCACATTTGTCTTCTGACTGTTCCTGTAAAGGTAGCTTACAGTGTTGCAATGTGACTAATAACGGGCAGGATTCATGAGAAATGCACATCCTGATTTCACATTTCTACCGCCGCTCAGGGAACGCCTCTCTGCAGTCCACCCCTCCTGGGTCCCCTCGGCTCCATCGCAGGGGGATCCAAGCTCCTCCTCATAGGACTCATCCCCAGGATCAGGTGGCGGCAGAGTTGGCTGCCGGGATGGGGCCGGAGGCTCCCGGCAGCCCCTGCCAGCGCCGCCGGCTGTGCCGGCTCTGCCGCCTCGGCTCAGCGGAGGTGGCACAAGACATCTCCTGCCAGCGGCCTGTTGGCCCCAGCACCTCCGCGCGGCACCGCACCGGAGCAGGGAAGGCGCCTGCAGGGCTGTTGGAGCCCTGCTAGGAGCGAGGGCTGGAAACCAGGGCTGGAAACCGGAGCCACCCCTCAGGCTGGAGGGCTGCGCTTTACATGACTGAAGGAGAAGCGATACCCCATTGGCAGGTAATTAGCACTTCAACTAAGTATAGTTATTTAAGGCATTATGGACCAACCTCCAGCATTCCGCATGATTCATGTTCCCCACATCCATAGGCATTCTTGTTTCTTTTTAGATAACAAATACAATGTAAAGCATCCATGCAACCTTTAGGAGATAGTCAGAAAAATGCTCTAGAGACAGATTTTTCTGTATCCATAAGGGTATAAAACAGCAAGACTAGAGTAACAGGGTCCCGTAGGCTTTTTCTTGCACCCAGCAGTTAAGATGCCCCATCCAAGCCAGACCCGGCCTATCCCCAGGGCTATAAGGTGCATTTCTAGAGCCACTAAAGCCCAGTCGCTGCTGGACTAGCTCCCCTGGCTGGGAATCCAGCCAGGCCATTATTGTGCAAACAAACTTTTGGCAAATTCATTCATCCACTGGGAGCTGGACCCAGCAATACCACAGAGAAGGCCTTAACACCACCACATCCAAACGGGATGGGGCAGCAATCATAAAACCAGTCGCCAGATGGGGCAGCAATCATAAAACCAGTCGCCAGGGTCCCAGCTCCTGTGGGCCGCGGTGCCTCTGCCCCTCACAAGTCAAAGAGAGGAGCAGCTCCTAGAGACAGGTCCAGTCCTGCCACTACCACCACCCTGCCCTCCTCTAGCACCGCTTCAACATCTCCTACCTGCAGCCGCAGCCGGGGAGGCGCCGTGTCGGACCCCGTGGCCGCTGGGTGACCGGTCGAGCTCCCGCTGCGGCCCCTTCTTGCAGCCCGTCCCCCTGCACTGCGGAGAAGAAAACCCAGGCGCAGGTCAGGCCCCGCTCCAGAGGCGGACGGGTCCCGCTCCCTTCTCCCACGCGGCCAGGACAGCAGGAACTCGCTGCCAGCAGCAGGAGGGCAGCAGCTATGGTGGGAATGAGGCTCTCAAGCCACCTTTACCCCATTCAGACTTGCTCATCTGGAGCAGCTGTGATGGTTTACAGCAATGGGAGCAGTCCCTGTAAAACAAACCACATTTTATTCTACCTGGAGAAGAGATTAGAGCATTTGGTTTTACACAGCACGCTGGCTTTTGCGCCACAAAAACACCATGATGTCGCAGACAGGCTGCCCCTGTTTGATCCCAAACTGCCCCAGAACGGCTTCTCCATCACCGCACCCCTCGCTCGGGCCCATCCTGACCGCCCCATGCCGACCAGCATTGCTCTGCCACCCGATCTCACGCTGAATAAGCTGTTTTGCTGCACGCCAGTGCTGCTCCTCCAAGCAACACAACCGTTAATCAAACAGCAAAGACAACAGCTACATACACATTAAATATCTAGTGACCGGGTGATGAATGATTAAAGAAGTTAATCTATTCTGCCGTACTCTGCTCAAGCCGTACCCTTACGAACAATCGATAGCAATAAGATGTAACATTTATATTGGGCTTTACTTTTCCAGAGTGCTGCGTGGCCGTTAATTAACCAAGAGCAAAGTGGTCCTGATATAGCGCAAGCTGGCACAAACTTGTGGGAGTTTTGCCTGCCCAAGTGGTTCCACTCTCGCCGTGCCCTGGTGCGCGCTAGGGAAACCATCCCTTCACTCCGACTGACCTGCATGGAAATGCCTGCCCTGCTAATGCAGCCTTTGCAAAACCTCAGCCTCCGTATTGGGAAAGCTGCAGCATATACAGCGCCAGGTTTCCTTCCTCGTATTCTTGGTCATGAACGAGGGTCCTCTCCCATACAAGGCATGGGCTGAAGAGGAGGTTGAGAAGATGCATCTATAGCAGTTGCCCTGATCCCAGCTGCAAGAGCAACTGCCCGGTTGCTATTTCCCACGACTAGGACAGTCCTCTAACTGTGTCAGCCCCACACGCTGCTCCCCATCCATCCTCATCCGTGCACAACTGCACAGAAGTAGCACATCCATCCCCACCCGCGCTTCCACAGGAATCCGCAAGGCTGGACGCCACGTATGCACCAGGGCGAGACAAGTCAGTTTTATGAACACAAGCCACCCGATGCGACACGTGAGCCAAGCTGGACGACAAAAGGCGGGAGCAGAAGCGTGGCGGCCACAAGCCCTCGTAGTCCCGTGCTCCTGTAACTGCTCTGCCCATCAGGATCAGCCCTGGTGTGTGGGGCGCCAAGAAAGGTGTTCGGGTCAGCTCAGCGCAAGGCCGGGCTCCGCTTGCTGCCGCTGCTTGACACAAAACGGGCAAAACGTCAGTGGCAAAGGCCTTTGGAGCAGATGGATGGATGCACCGGCCTGCCTGCTGGACGCTCAGTGTCCTTGAGGTCTCTGCATCTCTAAGGGTTTCAAAACACAGATACGTCTGCAGTGGAGGAGGCTGCAACCTGCTTTTTCCCCAGGACACTGTGCTCCAAATTCGAGGCACCGCTCCCGTCTGCCAGCAGGGAGGCCCATGCGAGCGTGACACCGTGGACTGAGCAAGGCCAGGAGACATAGAGCTGGACACAGAGACCGAGGTTCAGCTAGGTTTGTACTGAATATTGCATGACCCTGGGGCCACGGCGTGGGACACAAGCTCTGCATCCGCGCTCCGTGCAGCAGCACAGGAAAAGCGCTTACTGAGCGTCTGCAGCGGTGAGGGAGGCACTCAGACCTCCCCAGCTCGGTTTCACCACTGAGGAATGGAGCCGATACCCGCTACACCCATCTCAGCGAGGCTCCTCGCTGTTTACACTGGCACGAAGGTGCCTGGAGCCGGCAGCCCTGCTGTCCCCTCGCTGTGACCCCCAAGGTGCCACGATTCTCCACCCACCCTGAGACCCCAAGTACGGAAGGAAACACGTCCGAAAATTATGTAGGAGGTCTGGGCACTGACGGAAACCTAGAGGTGGAAAAGCGTATGGAGTGGGCAAAGAATTAGTCACTAAATATTTTCAGATCAAATAAGTGACATTGTGGAGGGCTCCAGACCATCGCTTTTATGTGAATCACCCACATATCCTCTGATAGGGACCTCCACGGCCACAAACGTGAAGCACGAGGGGGACGCGGGAAGGCGGCGGCTGCGGAGGGAGGCAGCTGCCTACTGCAGGAATGCAAGTCTGTGATCTGTGTTATTCCTTTGCTTAAGGCCACCTAGCAACAGCGCATAGGTTAATCCTCCACAGACCGAGCAGACAGCATCAGCCAACAGAAAACAAAACATCCCCAGAAGAGAAAAATCAGAACAAGAATTACCCATTTGTGAGAGGGTTGTAGCAATAGGCAGCAACAAATACGAAAAAGGTAAACATGACACTCCTGAAAAGGAAAGATTTCCCTGTAAATAGAGTCATTGTCCACCTGGTTATTAAACATACAAAAAGAGTGGCACGGCGCGTGGCGGGACGAGGCGCATCCTGCTCCGCGGGGAGCCGCGCTCCGCTCCGCGCTCGGAAACGCGGTGAGGCAGAGACCTCTGGGAGCAGCCGGGCACCACCATATAGCGCCATCGCCTTTTGCTTCCGCGGGATGAAGAGGCCTGGTCTCCATCCCGTCTCTCCTCATAGTTCATGCAGACACGGCAGCAGAGAGGCAGTTTCCTCGAGGCCGAGGGCCTTTGGCCGCCCCACGGCGCCTCGTGCTCCAGGCACCACCGACGTCCGAGCTCCCGCGCAGCCTCAGCTACTGCTCATCTCTCAAAGCCTCCTTTTCCTGCGCCAAACGCGGGGTGAAGCTGCGCGTGAGCCCGCTGCGACGCAGCGCCCCTGCTCGCGCCGAGGTCTCGGCAGTCGTGCCCAGAGGCCGTGCCACACGTCACACGTACACCAAGAGCTGGACTTTACCACTGAATCCTGTTTAATCATCTCCAGGAAAACAACGCGCTGCCCCAAAACAGCAGTCTGAGAGCTTGGTGAAGAGGCAGGGCGCATTTCTGGAGGCACGAGAACAAGGTGAAGCCGCGGAAGGACGATGTGAGGTGGCTGTGCCGGGCAGAGGCGCATGGGCAAGATCTGACCAAGCTTTCGGCTGCCTCCGCACGGCCGAGCAAGGTCCTGGCCAAGGCCAGTGGCAAAATTCAATTTGCCTCCACAGAAACACCTCAAAACTTAAACCAGTCACTTAAATATGAGTCAAGAGGAGGATCTGCAGCTGGAGGTACAGCACGCGCGTGGTGGCACGTGGATGAAGCGTTCTGCAAGCCACGCTGATCTCGATTAACGTAACCCTCACTTCTTAACTCATTAAGAAACGCAGTCTACTCTATCCTGTAACTTCATTTCACTTATACAATCATATCGAGGATATTAACTGTTTTCTTTTATCATGAGGAAATTTAATAAAAAAGGAATATTAAAAAAAAAAGTCTATATTGAGTAAGTGGGGAGAGAAATCCTTCATCACAGTGAATTATCTATACCTCTACTTAAATTTTTCTCATCATGCTAATCAGCAGCAGTACCTCACGGATCTGAATCCGGAATAAGGCCTTTGCGCGCAGAGGTTAATACGTAACCTCTGGAAGAAGCTGGTTTAACGCATCACGCTCATGCCAGCGCTCATCCCACAGTGACAGAGAGGACAGGGCAGGAACAGACTTGCCCAAGCCACCGGCGACCGGAGGCGAAGCAGTGGGAACGCCCCCGTTAGCATAAATAATTGCTTTTCCAACATGAAGGTCCCCACTGTTAATTTCCCATTGAGGAACTATGGGCTGCTAAGAAAATTAAAGGTCGAAGGTTCGTTACTGGGACAAGTGGAGCACGAACTTTTGCAAAATGGCTCATTGATTAGCACCATCTCTTGACCTAAAAGAGAAACTCTGAGGAGAACTAATAGGAAGTTGATTCCTGCTGGGGTTTATTGCTATTAAGCATTATTATTACTGATTTTGGTTCCTCATTTTCCTTTATAAAAAGAAAACAGAGAAAAAGACAGATCCAGGTTGATTTCCATCAACCTGGCCCCAGGTTTGGCTAGTCATATTACCAGGCAATCTGAGAGTTGCACACATAGATGCTGTTAAAACAGCCTTTCTAATTAAATTCCATGCGAAATCGTGCAGGACTCATTCCAGTCCCATCATCTTTTGATTAACTATCCTTGCACACTAGGAAAGAAGATGTGACCTCTAATTTTTTTTGAGAGAGATGTGCTGTTTTTAGTATTAACCGCACCGTCTTTTCATTGTTCCTTGAGCAGGGTTGGGAGGAGAAATATAATTACACACAATGGGGGTATAATTCATACATTAGAAGTGACATTAAAATGATAGATAGCAAAATATAGCAATACGAGAGCTTGCCCGTCACTCTTGTAGGGATTACTGGCACCCTCCAACTCCGCCGCTCACAAGGCTCTCGAGCCAGCCCGCGGGAAGGGGGTGCAAATCCCACAGATGCAAACTCAATTTTTACAGCTTAGGTGCAATCTCAATGCACAGGGCCATTTGGAGAGCAAAGGAGGCCCCAGCAGCTGGGCTGCAGCATCCTCTCCGCTCGTCTTCACCGAGACAAGGTTCTTCCAGACCCGATCCAGAGCCTGGCGCTGCTGCTACGGAACCCAGGGAAACACAGAGGGCTCTTGGCGTAACAGCAGCTCCCCGCAGCGCAGGCGCAATATCCGCGCCACTGCAGACATCTGTCACTCGAGGCGGCAGCACGTGGCCCCACCGCGAGGCCTCTCACCTCATGTCACGTTTCCTCAGTAACCCAGTCCACACTGCACAGAGCTGTTCAGCACGGGCACATCCTGCACCTTCCTCTAGCATACATCCTAAAGACACATTTTCTCTTCGCAGCACTGTTTGGTGATTATGAGTAATTATCCCCTGCAATACTATTTTCTACTACTTTAAGAGCAGTGATTTATTTTACTGTTGTCCATCTATTAGATTTTCATCTTGGCAGGAGCACAGATGTTGAGCAAGAAGACAGCACAGGTTGTGCATGATCATACACGAATAAAACCTGCGGCAACCTTTCATGTTCCACTTTCTTGAGCTAAGTTTCCAGATACCCCCTTACCAAGAAGAACATTACCAAGAAGCAATACCTACAAACGCCAGCTTGGACTTACCGTGTCTCCTCTCTTTCCAGCAGTGCTGCACACAGAGCTGCCAGCGTCTCCCAGGAGCAATCCAGACAAACTTGTGAGCTGTAGCAATGCCCAACGCACGTCCTGACGCTGGCAGGACTTCAAGCAGCTCACTCGGAAGAGCCGTCCGTGCGCTCCAGCAGGGAGCTGCGAGGCGGGCTCTGCTCCAGTGTTTTGCAGGGCTCCTGCGGCACTTGGGGACGGTTTTCATGGAGAGGAACCAAAACACCCCATGCAGAGCTCCGGTACCAAGAGCCAACGTTACGGAAACCCCGGTCTCTGATAACAGTCTCCTGCCACAGGGGCAGAAAAAGTTTTGCCAGCTTTTTCCCTTGTCATCTCTGTCTGCTGTTATCCTTCCTTGCTCCGGAGTAAGGAGGTCAGCCAGACCCACGCAATTAGAGGAAATTGTGCACGGTTGACCTTGTAGCCTGCCAGGCCCTTTCAAGTGTGGGCAGTCTTTAGCGGGAGCAGCATAGCAAACACAGAAGAGAGGTCCTGATAGGTGGGAGAATGAGATTGTTAAGACATTTTTTCCCTCACTCTCCGCAAACTAAGATAGTACCTCTGCCACTTGGGTGAACTTAGGTTATTCCCACTCATATCTAGCAGCCCATGGTTTCTTCCTTCATCTTGACTTCTGCTATTTTCATTCTGTGATGTCTGTACTTTTGCACTATTGGGAGTGGATTGTGTGTGGATCACTAACTTTTGGACAGGTCAGCTATCTCAGCCTGAGCACCACTAGATGGATACTAATAAGAGGAAACGAATACATCAAAGAAAATTCTCTCTTTTTCTCCTCATACCCCTCTCCCAGGCACGCTGCTTTCTTCTGCTCTTGTTGTTGCTGCCCTTTCTCGCTCTGCGTTTATGCTCTGATTTCTGTAGATGGTACTGTACCAAGAAGAGATGAAGATTGACTTTCTAGGTCTGCTGGAACTACCTGAACGAGTCAGTGTGGAGCCTGCAATTCAAAAGGGACAACGTTAAAAAAAAAAAGAAAAGATAATGGATGCTACAAACCGTGCACAAAATTTAACAAAACAATTAGATCAGTGGCTGTTAGGAGATGAATGACGAAGCTGTGGGGAACACGTCTATGGAGTTTGGAAATGGATGTTTGAAAGAAAGAGCTAACCCCTTGACCGGACTGGGCCCTCCAGTCAAATTAAGTCGTTTGACAGCGGGACGTGGCTGTTGCTAATATTTGGCCTAGATGGACAAGGCAGACCCGGGCAGCATCATCAGCGGTTGCTTTGTGGCATGAGTGCAGGAGCCCTGCAACAGCGGAGCAAACCCCCCTGCGCTTTGTGCAGCCGCCACCTCGGGAGGCTGCGAGTGGGAACGGGCTTGCTCCGGCTGCTGGAGGAGTTGTCCTTGGGACATTTCCCCATACAGCTCAACTCCCCCCTCCCTTGGTGGCAAGTTGTGGCATCTGGAGCAGGACCCCGCTGGCCGTTACGTGACGGCAGCGCTTGCCCCCGTGCCGACAGGCGGGGTACACAACACCGAGCGGTCACACGAGGCGGTGACAGGGCCCTGTCCGACGGCCGGGGCAGCCGGGAGCTCCCAGCCTCGCTGCTCCCAGCTGGACACGCGGGCGTCCGGCGGCACCGCCGCTGCGTTCCGCCTGCCAGACCTCTGCTACCAGTGACGTTCCCCACACAGGCACGGCTCCGGTGCACCCCAAGCAGGGAAAAATGACCCCATTACTGCAAAAACAGTCACCTGGATCTGGAATCAGCAAGATGCAACACGCAGGCATTCCCAAAGCACCATTTCCAGAGCCCCTCTACTTAAGCACTTGTGAGGCGAACAGCAGGTGCAGTATGAGCTGGAAGGACTGCTCCTGGGCTAGAGCTCCCATTTCTGGTGCACTGGCACGTGACATGAGATCAGACATCAGGGATGAGAAATGGGGCATCTTGGACCAGCGATGCCTGAGACGAGGCGAGTGAATGTCCTGTCAATCTGCCAGCCCGGCAGTGGAGCGAGGTCGGGTGTGCGAGTTGGGCTGCCGACACCAGCCCCGGGCACCCTGTGCAGTCACTGCAGGCGAGCGGGGTGCTGGAAGACACGGGGACACATGCACAGCTTGAGGATTGACTCCCGCTATTCCCAAACGGGCACGTCCTGAGTCATCTCAGACACTAAACATGGGCCGCTCCGACCCTGGTTGCTTTTAAAACCTCGCTCCACACTTCAGCGTGGGGCTATATTTTTCCCTAGTGGCCAGACAGGGAAACTACAGTAAAGTTTTTCTGTTTTTTTTTTTTTCCAGCACATTTTTTTCCAGCACAAATATTTTCTCCATTATTTGCTGCTAGCTGGAAAGCAGCAGGTTGGACACAGAAAGGGCCAGGGACCAGCACTGCTCCCATGACCAGGAGGGCACAGAGGCCGCCCAGGAGCCACAGCCACAGGCTGCGAGCGCAGGAAAGGGGGAAAGAGGATGTTGCAGACGCACCCCCAGGTTAGCTTGTTCTGATGGCTTCACCAGGCCAAGACCTCAGAAAACAACGTTCTGTGACCCCAGGTACCTACTGATGCCCAGGCAAGGCTCCCAACACGGTGGTCAAGTAGCTGCCATTGTCCCACGATGCCTGGGACAGAGGAGCAACTAGGAGGGACGGAGACCCGTCCCTCCCGACCAGCATCACCCCATCCCTCGCGCCTGCCCCGCTCGCCCAGCCGTCTGGGCTGCCCCTTGCAGGACGCCCATGGCCCCAGCGCCCACATCTCCAGCGCCCCGTGTCTCCCCGCACAGCCGCCCCGTGCCTCCCCGCAGCCGAGCGCCCATTAGCAGTAATGACTGGCGTTTACAAAACATGTTTCCTCCCACGTGGCTCCGGAGGGGTTTGCGCGCAGAGCGGCAAGATCCCCGCGAGGGCCCGCGGCTCCCGCTGGGCGAAGCGCCTGGGGGCCTCTCCGCAGCGCCGGAGCCGCCAGAG
>JAWLRI010000219.1:669734-689289 GCA_034781795.1 Crypturellus tataupa | reverse complement strand
CGGGCCCCGACCCGGCGCAAGGCGGCGGCACCTGCAAGGGGCGGCTCCAATCACGCCGCTCGCGCAGCCCAGCGCGGGGCCGGCGCCAGCGCGGGGGGACACGCGGGAGCCGTCCCCATGGAGCGGGGAACGCGCCCGAGCGGCAGCCTCTGGGTGCAGCGCCCACGCGCACCCCCTGCTGCCGCCCGCAGCCTCTCGGGGCGCTTCTCTCCCCAGGCACCCGCGCAGTGGAGACGAGAGCTCCCAGCACCAGGGTCTCGGCTGATATCGGCGGAAGGAGGGTGCCTGGAGCACGGCTCGGCCAGGCGCTGCTGCCCCGCTCGTTTCACTGCTTCTCCGTTACGGAAAGGCAAGGTACAGAAACGCTTCCAAACACACGTGTCACAGAACAGATGTGCTCACATAAACCCAGTTTGATTGATACCTGGCGAGCAAGTGTATCTGAAACCAGCCCCTTACTAATGATGCCAGTTCTCCCTACAGAATGTTGCCTCCATGTGCCTTAATACATACTGATCACTGACTATTTATGGTTTAAAAAAAAAAAAAAAATCAGGTATCTTGCCCAGGATACATAGTTATATAAAAGATCAATATTGCTTCTCTGCAGAAGAAGCTTTAGAAAACATTAAATATGTAGAAAATTGATACGAGTTACAACTCCTCATGACTATTGGTGGGTACAAAATCAAAGACTCTCAGTGGAACAAATAACCCCGGGCTGAGGAAGAGGTTTTTTCACTCCCATACAGATGCCTTGCTCTAGAGCATCCTGCCCATCATGTACCATTTCATAATAGGAAATGGTATCCAGGAACCCCCATAGTATGTTATAAAGTTCTTTCCTACACCTTCCCTTTTAACTTTCAGCTTAATACACAGTGAAAGATCATGGAGATATGGACCCCATCTCACTGATCTACTCTGGCTGCTATGGTAAGACATCTGTTGCCCATGACATTTGCATGGAAATGCAGAGCTCACCCAGCCTGTCTTCCCGGGATGTCCTTGCACACTCACACCACAGCTCTCCTGCACGCACCTGGACATGGTCCTGCTGCTCCCAAGGGCCCTGCGGGCTTCACGGCCTTGCCCTGCTTCACACGGGCTTCCTTTACTAACTCCCACCCTGCTGCACGTGTGTCTCGTCCGTAAGGGATCCCGGTGATTTAGACCTCAGAAGCAAGAGCAACAGCAGCGATGAGCGATCCCGGGCGAATCGATGCCAGGTGGGCCCTGCCGTGTGCCCCTCGGCACCGTGGCTAACAAAGCAGCCGCTGCTCGAGGGACACGGTGCTCGGAGTGAAGCGCTCCCCACGGAACCGCAGGGCGCTGCAGACGGCTGCTAGCACCAGGAGCACTCGTGGTGCAGCCACTGCCATGCCCACGGAGCCGCTCGCAGGGAGATGTCGGCTGCAAGCGGAGCCTCGCAGAGCGCAGCGCTAACGTGGGCTGCAACGCAAGGAAAGGTTACATGTACAGAGCTCAGGAAGAGATATCTTCTCCTTTTTCTTTTTTTCTGGCAGCATTTTTTTCTTAAAGGAGAGGAGACCAGGCAGGTTTTTTTCTTTTTTCCTGCAGATTTCCCTGCAAACAGAGCACCTCTGCACCGCTTCATGCTCCTGCACGCAGTCACAGCCATGTGCTGGTGGCTGGATACCCACCTCCTGCTGCAGCAAGGACAGGATAAGCCACGCCACCACATGTAAATGCTAGGAAGATATTTACATTTTAAAATGTAAGGCCTATAAAGCACTGAAGAGTAATCTAAAGCCCTTAAGCCAGGCCCTTTGCTGAAGCATTACAGTTATCTCACCCTGCTGCATCACTTCTGTGGCACATCCATTTCAAATGGGAAACAGCAGAATGGTCAGAGAGGTGTCACCTGCAGGCTGACACAGTAAATACTCTCTGCAATAAAAACAGACATCTAGAGAATGTGCAGATCTGCAAGGGAGCGGGAATGGGTGCTGGCGCTCTCGTGGCTCTGGAGCACACATGAGCAAGCTGCAGCTCCTGACACAGCAGCCGCAGCCCCTCGCGCCTTGGTCCAGCCGCTGCAGTACGCTGCAGTCCTGGGGCTTGCTCCCAAACGCCCATTAAGTGCCAGCATTAAAGCCAGAGGGCTTCCCCCACCACTCAGTGATGTATTAAATCATTAAGTGCCTGGTGTTTTCAAGTCCTCCCTCCAGCAGAGATGCTGTGGTGTAGGTGTTTGCGGGCGCAGCGCAGGAAGCCTCACAGCTCGGGCTTTCACGTGTGTGTTCGGGAGCGCGAGCCTCAGGACACGGCGCAGCCGGCCCTGGCTCATGGCACCGTAGCAGCCGCTGGCAGCGAAGCTCTCCGCGCTCCTCACGGCGGCGAGGCGGGAGCGCTGCCGCAGCGCAGGGCTCTCCCGGCAGCGCCGCGGCGCGGCCGAGGGCCTCTCCTCCCCGTCCGCGGAGGGCACGTTGGCTCATTCTAACCGCAGAGGCAGATGGTAAATAGTATTCCCCTTTTTCCACTTTTCTGAGCCAGATCCATTTTTAATTCTGCGTAGGCGTTTTCACCCTTTTAATGAAGTTTTGTTTTTCATTACGTGCCCTCTTAAAATGTTCCAGGTAGGAACAAAAAAATAGGAGGGAAGTTCAAAAACACCCTTTCCCCATCCCTCCTCATTTCAGGTACGTGAACTATCAGTAGCAGAAAAGAAAAACAGAAGGAAGACAACTTAGAGGGTTTTTCCTCCCAATCAAAACAAAAAGCTCCGTATACTTTAACTCAAGACCCCAGTTCTCACGCAGAGACGGCGGCTGGTGACTCCTCTGGCCTCGTGGTGCCTGCGGGCTCTGCGCTGCCCACAGGGCCCTGCGCACCATCGCCCCGGCCTCGCTGCTCCATCAACACCCCGTGTCCTCCTGCCCCTGCAGCCCCCTCGGCTCCGGGTCAGCGGGACTGCCCGAAACCACCACGGGCTGGCGCGGCCTGCCGCCAGGGCAGGGCTGCTCCGTGGGTTTTGGGGTGGAAAAGGGCGCTTTCAGGCAAGAGCGCGGCGCGGAGGCCTCTCAGGGCTTCCCGGGGCGGCGCTGCCCCCTGGCGGCCGCCGCCGGCACCCGCGCTCCGCACGGGTTCCCCAAAACCCCCAAAACCCCCCAAAAGAGGAGGAGCTCCACAAAAGACGCTCTCTGGCAGCAGGGGTGGCCCCGACTCCAGCAGGGAGCTGCCCTGGGCCCTGCTGTCCTTCACCTCCTCTACTCAGCCCACAGTACCTGAGGACTCCACGCATTTCCTATAAAAAACAGAATTAAACCATAGGCTAAACTCCAAATCTCAACTGAGAGGTTGCAGTTGCCTGTGGAGATGGCACCAGCCCCTGCTGAGCTCCGGAGAGCCAGCACTGCGGCACCAGCATCGCCATCTCACTGCAGGGAGGCCAAGGCCAGTGCAAGCCCCAAGGCGGAGGGTTCTCTCACATTGGAAATAAAGTTTCCTCTTTCCTTCCACTGTGTGCATCTAGGGAACCCAGAAGAAAAACAAGCCAAGCAAAAAACCCCCCACCCTGCTTTTTTATACTATACTTGGTGCATATTCAAACCCTGCAAACCATAACAGCTCCGTGTGTTTTCCAACCTGGCAGCTTTTGTGGGAAGAGCCTTTGCAGGACTAGGGAAGCAGCTTGCAACTCCATGGGTACTTTGGCCTCCTCCAGGTGCCTCTCCAGGGCCATGCATATATATATTTATATATATAATTATATATATATATATATATAATATATATATATAGGGGAAGTAGGACACAAACCCACCTGCTGCTGGAGCCAGCAAGCAGTCTCTGGGTTTTAAGGCAAATATTTGTTTCCCAGATAATTGTTGAGCCATCAGGAAAACTGAGGCAGCTTTGAGGAGGTTTGGGGCTTTCTGTGAACTGCTGAATTAAAGAAAGCTGCTGCGATCTGATCTGCACCCTGAGGGTCTCTGCAGAGACCTTCCCACTCCACTGCAGAGTTTCTTCTGCTCCTGCCACATGTTGCACCACCTTGGAGCACTGACCAAATCCACAGGAGTTTTGCTTTGCCTTGCTCACACCCCACTCCATGAATCCATACCTTCAGCTTCTCCTTGTTCAATCCAGCTCTGCCGCTGCAGTTATATGACTTTTCCACAAGTGCCAAACTTTTTAAACAATCCTCAAGCATTCCCATTGCATTAAAGAGCAACTTATCTTCCATTTAAAGTAGTGTTATTCCCTCCCTATTTTTTCCTATTTTTCTTCCAGTGCTGGAGAAAAGCTGGATGAACTGTTCAGCGAGTTTGAGGCACAGGGAAAAAAAAAAAAAAACCTTTCATAGGAAACAGAACTGCAAGCAGAAGCAGGCTCCGCTGGTTTTGATTTTTAACCAACAGGGAGAAGTAATTAAGAGTGTTAACTCAGCTACTGCTGCAGATGTGAGGCCAGATCATTAGATAATCTGCTTGCCCATTCATCCAGATGACTTGTCTAAAGCAATCAATTCCTCAGAGCCTTAAACCATAGAAAAAGAATCAGAAATGAAAGTATCAACAGTGGTTTCAGCAAATCCTTACAGTGACATAAGCAGCAACAGTTGTTCATACAACAGCTACAAACCCCAAGCTTAGGGCACATCCCTGTCACCAAGGGTAAAAAGCTTCCTGGTTCCTACCTTCCTCTGCCTGACTCCATGGACACTCAAATCATTCCCCATCATCTCATGAGAAAAATCTCTCTTGAAGTTTAACAAGACTTGCTGTCACAGGCAATTCCAGTATTTTTCTCTAAAAACAGCATCAGTAAAAGTGTTCTAATTTTATTTCCATTAGCAGGAGGGGGAAGTCAGTCATGCAAGGACCACACTGCTTATTTCACTACACCGTGACACTAAGTGTTCCCTTCGCTGTGCCACCCTGTCCAAGTCGCTCTCCAGAGCACCACCTCCCACCTGAAGCACAACTTGCCTATCCCCAGAGGTACAGCAAGACCTCCCTGTTGCCTCTGTTTGAACTTGTAGGTTAAATGGATCTCAATCAGCAGATACAAACAAAAATAAAGGTTTTACTATTTGCTACCTCATTATTTCACTGTTGGCAAAGCTTTGCCATAGAGGCTGTGCTTGACTCAACAAATTAACTCATCTAAGTCCATAGCCCATTTCTGGAACCTGCTTTTCCACACAGGTGTAAAGAAGCAGAAATTTCAGTAATATTTTACAGAAGAGCTTAAACGCTTACAATGAAAGATTAAGGCACTTGAAATGTCACAGCTTCCATGCGAACAATGTTATTCGCCAATGCAATTTCAGTACAGCTCACCAGGGGCAGCAGATAGGAACCCTTGGAAATCTATTTCCATTCATCCCATTTTTATTTTATTTGTCTTTCCTCAACATATCTAATTTCTTCACATATACTTCATCATCTAGCACTGCTGCCTCCAAAAGTCAGAAGACCCAGGTTAGGCATTATTAAAGGGTTCAATAGCTGTTTTCCACTGAGCTGCATTACAAATTGCTATTGAACAAAGTAAAGCAAAAGTAAAGAAAGGGCAAAGTAATAAAAAAAGCCAGAAAGAACCGCGGAAACAGTACTGAAAGTAGAGTGACAGGAGACGGGAGACCTGAAACATGAGCTACTTGGAAATAAAAAGGTTATGCAGGTAGCCTGAAGAGAGTCAGCAAGAGACTGGACACAGGCAGCAGGAGTCGGTTTTGTTCTGCAGAGCAAAGGAGCCTGAGGAAACGGTCCCATGTGGGGGAGACACGACTGGGACAGACGTGTGGCTCTGCAGCCTGCACAGCAGCCCTCTCGGACGCTGCCTCCCGCACTCAGCACGTACCAGACGAGCCCCCCGTGCTCAAGCACCTCCCTTACCCATTGAGCAGGTCCAAGGTGCCCAGGAGAGCAGTGCGAGGGTGTTATCGCTCCCAGTCAGTCAGAAAGGTTCTCAGGGGTCTTTGCAAGGAGTCCAAAGCACCAGCCTCACTGCTCCTTTGCTCTTCATACCGTAGTAAGCCCCACAGCACGGATTAAAAGCACTTTATGGATGCAGAATAACGTGTTCTGCTATTAGAACTGCATATGCCTGGGTAGAAGCTTTTGAAGACACTTTAAGGTCTCTCCTACACACATCCCACATGACAATTACAAGATTGTGTATTTAAAGACAACTTCTCTAATTAAATTACTATCTACTTAACATGGAACAGTTCGTTTTATTATTCCATTGGGGTATATAAATATTTTTTTTACCTTTAGCAAGGCAGTACCTTTTTTTTTTAACCACCTGCCATTTAGTATACTATATATACTCCTGTTTCACCCGACTTTACTGCAGAGTTTGTCACTGACAGTAGTCAAGAGAATCCCATGATTTTGGGTTCCCAATCTGAAGAGCACTTAGCCTTACACAGCTCTCTGAACACACCGTCAGCATAGCAAATTGCACAGGAAACCCCTACGCAAACAGGATCCTGTTACACATACTTTTATATGGTTTGCTCAAGTCACACAGAAAAGCTGTGACAGGCAAAAAGCCTAGAAGAGCTTCATGATTGTGATCTGTCAGCTGTCAGGCTTAACACCCTTAGAGGATTAGAGTTGCTGACTTACCTATAGGAACCGTCTGCAGCAACTTCCTTTATATAAGAAAGCTTTAATCTTAACACATCTCTGATACACTGAAATAAATATCCTACGATCAATAACCAAGCACCAGAAAAGAGTCATAGTTAAGGAATACAGCATTGTCACATACATGAAGGATGGGCTTGCACAGGAACCTCAGCTCAGGCATCTCAGGTTTAATATTGCAGCTTGAGCGCTCTGTTAATGTAGCCACAGCATGTAAAAAACACAAATGCTACTATTCTGCACAGGTAACACCCTAAAATCAACCAGGACTATCCTTTTCCATTACTGGCATTTCATTCTAAAGTTTACACAGCAAACAAAGCACTGTAATTGCTGAGGAAGCCAGACTTCAGCAGGGAACATGCTGAAAGATTCCATAGCGCTGAGGGATAGTTAGAAGCCACTCGGATATCGAAGCAGCTTAAACGCTGTTAAGCCAACACTTCATCCCATTTCATGCACCTCAGACCTTCCCTCTACACAGTCCCACTTAAACCCTTAACACTGTAACAGTCCATTAACGCTGTGTATAAGAGCATGATAAGGAAGAAGTGCTAGAGAAGAAAATACACAATATCCAATACAGTAATCTAAAGCCAAGCCTCCACTTTTTTTTTTTTTTTTTTTTTTTTTTTTAATTCTGGAAAGTAACTTTTCCCCATGGTTCCCAAACTTTGCCAGACCACAAGAACCCCTTTGCAAGCTGTTCAGAATTATATTTTATTCCAGATAAAATATTCAAGTTCAAAATCAGGTCAGAGTAGCACTGGCATTTATTTGAAAAGTATTTTAAAACCAAAGGTTCTGTTAGGGAAGTAAATCCAGCTAAACAGGCAAATACTTAACAGGAAATATACAATGCATTTAAAATATATCATTGCATAAGCCCTGAGGTCATCTAAATCAACTGAAGCACTGATGATACAAAAAGTATTCAATAATTCAAGCACTCAGGGCCATGTGTCAGCATTAACTACACATGAAAGTTCTTTCTTTCCTCTTTATTTAATCACTGGAGTGGGTTTCTAGTTAAACTCTCATCTTTTTGTGAAAAGATGACACATCTCAAGTTATTATCACAGAACTAAGCAGTTCAGACAAACAGCATTGTGACAATGCAGAAAGACTGAACAAATCATTTCAAGGAATATTGGGCACACACAAAACCACTTCTGCAGGCCTCTAATATAAAGCAGGATTTATATTTACTCTCCAGTTTTAATACGAAAATTTTAACTACAGAAAAAAACAACCGGTAAACAAGCTTGTCCACCATTGCAGAATGGAGAAGTCTCAAGAAGCCTATGGACAATCAGAAAACAGTTTCCAAAGAGCAGGTCAATGAAAGAACAATCTCAACTATTCCAAGACACAAAAGTTCCCTTCAGAAAAACTCTAAGTTCACATTTCATATAGTTGACAGTGCCCAACAGAGATTTTTTTGGTGGGGAAAGCAGGGAGGGCGGGAAAAGAAGGATTTCTGCTGTTTTCAACTTAGTTCGGTTTCTAATATCATCTCCTTTGTGGACAGGCATACAGAGTGTACAACTTTCTCTGCAAGTTCACCTTGGTAAGTTAAACCTAACATCCCATTAGCTTCCAATGCGGCCCATTTTTCTTCAAATGAGGGTACAAACCTTTTTGTTTCAGTTAACTGCCGTAGATCACAGAATGGTGGAGGTTGGAAGAGACCTCTAGAGATCACCTAGTCCGACCCCCCCACTCCAGCAGGGACACCCAGGGCACTGGGCAGCATCCAGGCAGGTTTGGAACCCATGAATGCCTGAGAACCTACTATGTGTAATCCCCTTTGTGGAAAGGGGGGATAGTTTTTGTGATTAAGGACCTACCATGGGGCTCAAGAGAATCAATTCAATTCCTGGCTCTAAAGCAAGCTTCCAGGTTCCCACAGGAAAGCATTTTAGCCTATGCAATCTCCTACCTCACATGGACACTAGCAGGGTAACGTATAAATACTCGCAGTCCTCCAAGATTGTAATATCAACAGTCTGATAGACGCAGGTGGACGACAACCATTTCCCAGGCTAGAGAATTACTGAAAGAGGACACTGCCCCTGGACCATCACACTCACCTGCTCAGACGTCATTCTCCATCTTCAAAATCACTTATCAGGAAAGCCTTGACACCAACTAAGTTAAACTACTTACTTTTGAGTTCAAAGTTCCTAATGGTTTTAGCAAATGCATCAGATGAATGAAAAGTTAAGATAAAGCTGATAAGCCTCACAAAGACATCACTTGGCTCTCAAGGAATGCACTATTTTCCAGGCTTTGCTCTGCAAGGAAGTTTTGCAGAATCCAGACCTATGGCTTAGACTGTTTCTTGGCAATGCTGCACTTATGAACTGACTTAATTCAAATACACTCAAAAACAAAAACTCATCCATCAGCATGAGTTATGACAAGGCAATTCAAGTAAGTACTGTGATAATAAAATACTGTAAGCACCAAGTTACATAGGCACATACATACCTGTGGGAACATATCTAAGGGATGGAGGCTTTCCGATGGAAAGTGGCTACAAAGAGCTGAACTAAAGATGATAGTGGATACTCCCTGAAGGAATGTAATCCTGAAGGTCCTTGAACAGCAAGCATGAGAAAGTTGGGCAAGACGGAGCTGTAATTAAGCTTGTCAGTATGAAAGGACTTGTGCACAAACCAATGGTGTGAATGCATGACTGCTATCCACAACCAAGTGCGGTAGATGATGTGTGGACAGTAGCATGTAGCCAGTCGTAATGTACATGTATGTGGGGCTGAAGAGCTTGTGGAAGTAGGAAAAGTAGCTCTAGGTATATAGAGCGCTGTAACGCGGAATAAAGCGATTTCTGCTTGACTCATATTGAAGCCTTCAGGAGTCGTGTTTGCCATCCTGCACATCCCATCTCCACTTCAGAAACCACAGAGAAAGCATTAGACAGTTTAAATCTTGGGAAAAGTAACAAGAAGAAATACCTACTTGCATACTAATATGCACACATATTTGGTTCTTCACTATCCAAGACAAAGAACAAAAGCAAAAATTTCTTTTCCTTAAAATGCCAGGACTATCAAAATAAAAGCTACCTCCCATTTTCAAAGACTGATTGCAATAATTTAAGTTAGATTCCTTTCCAGAGTACTGCACTTATAATTGTAAGTAATATCTACAATTTACAACATTAGAGATGGTGCTTTCAGTTACTTAGCGCGCTTCATATATCTGAACTTTTTTCATGCTCCAACTATACTCAATGTTTCAGTAAAACATCTACTAAAATTACTTACATGTGTATCTGACTAGCCTGTATGCAACTAAATCACATAATGTACTTAATTGCTTTTTTGAAGTTAACTGTTGCAGCATTTTCCTCTTTTTTCCCCCCAGTTACAACTTTCAGTCACAGTAGAAATACAAGGAGACTAAAATGTCAAAAATAAATCACAAACAAATTGGATAAAAATATTGATTTAAAATTATTTCAAAGCTAGAGACAAGCAAGAATAAGTCAGAATCCTGGTTGAGACTAAGGTCAGTGCATCCTTTTATAAGATAAAATTTCAGCTTTATGCATTTTCTAGTGTAAATATAAAATCTTGTCAGTCTATGGATTTCACATATTTTAGACATATTCCATCCACTGCATCAGATATATTAAGCTAGATCTGACTAGACATGCATACACTAGCTTGATTAAAGCAAATCATAAGTTCAATCACAAAATGAAATTAGTGACAACTGTGTAAAACAAGTTTTATTTTGTGACTGTTCAACAGTGGATTTGAAGTTATGAAGCGACAACACTGACCTTCATGAACATTTGCTTGGTTTTCATAGAAAAGCCTTAGTAGAAAAGTAGAAAACAAACCATCCTCTGCAAACAAAGCAATTTCTCCATGCACCTGAACAGTTTCAAATGCCTGATAGGTACATGTCTTACCAGTTCCCAATCCTCTGCACAGGAATGCATTTCAAAACAAATTACCCACAGGTGGAGGTTTACCCTTTACACCCAAGTCCTGCTTGGAAACAGCTTGTTTTTAAACAAACAACATCTGCTTTTATTTACACAGGGCACTAATTAGAAATATTTAAATGCTGGGCTTACATAATGGCCATTACAGCTGACGTGTACAGAAACAGCCTCTGCAGACAAAGCCATTTCTCCATGCACATGAACAGTTTCAAACGCCGTAGCCATCGTCATTCACAGTGCCCTGTTTTAAAAGATGTGCAGTCACTGAGCTACAAGTGGAACCCGGCTGCAAGTACCTGAGAACACAGAGCACTCCAGCATACTGCGTTACTAATCTTAGCATGAGCACACTGCAAAGTATAGTTCTCCACAATATTAATGTCAACCTGAATGGCTAAATTAGAAAACAAAACAATGAACAAAGTACGATTAGTATAGAAAGTTAAAACCAGATTCTACAGCTGTATCACAGCTCACAACAAACATAGCAGGTTCTAAGAAAGGATTTAATCCATAGTCTAGGTCACTAGCGATTCACTTTTTACCTAGTATTCATTGCATTGACTCAGACTCAACATTAACATCAATGTTTGCCAAACTCCTTCATTTATAAAATAATGTAATTAAGCAGATTTCTCAGTCTGTTTTGCCAATTTAGCTATTCTTTTCAATCACAAAAGCAGTATTTAATTTGCAAATTGCCATGCCTTAATCCTATGCATGTGGTATTCATGTTTAAAACCTGAACATCCCTCACTTTTCTGCTGCCCTCTTAGTTTTCAGTGAGTTTCAGGGACTCAAAAGAACTGAAACCAGGGTGGTAACTAGAGAGAAGGCTTTGGGGAATGGGAGAGGTAAGGGGGAAAAAAAAGTCTTTCTAAAATAGCCAGGTGTAGAGCCAGCCACCTCCACCCACACCAGCTACAAAGATGGAAGGACTGCAGGTGAATGATTTCACACTAAGGACATGAAAGACCCTCCAAGCTTTATATTCTTATGCTTGGTTAGAATGGATTCTTTTAGATAAAGAACAGCAGACTCCCCTACTCCTGTTCTATCACAAAGTTGGCTCTGAGAAAATGGCTGAGTTAGTCTTTGTTACTTGATTATCACTAAGTATTTGCAAGTTCAGATTTCTGTGTTCCACCTCTCTACTTGATTGTAATTCATGTTGTATCCATCATGTTTTATTCCATTTTAATGCACTTTGGCAATCATCAAGTTAATCAAAAAACACAATGAATAAATTTGAAATACAAAACTGATATGGGGAAGTTGCTCTTTGTTGACCTGAGGTCAGCAGATCCCCAATGGTATCACCCAACAATGCAGCTTTAACCTGAACACAGCTGACTGGCCTAGAAGACCATTCCTGCTTTGTTGGAAGAGGTGGGAGATATTTACTTGAGGAATGGATGGCTCTGCTTGAACTTGACCTCACATTTGCTTCACACATTGTCATCAACTCCAGCCAAAGGATCAGTTTGTTCACCGAGGCCTAGGCTAAAAGAACAAAAAAGATCTGTGATTAAGAATTGTTAAGACAGAGCCAGCAGCCAGCAAAAATACCATTATCCCTTCAGCATAAGGAGCTTGAAGACATTTCCACAGAGATACTTCTATAATCAAAACATCACAGATCTCCCAATACTATTATTTATGAGTACAACTGGGGTCACTTTCTCTTCAGAAAATGCTCCGCTGAACTTTACACTTTGTGAATAAAGCATATAAGCCATTCGATGATGGAACTCAAACTAGTATTACTAGATTATATTTACATGCATACAGTGTGTTAGTAAAACTTAAATACAGTCTTAGCAGACAATCAGCAAATATTAACTGCAACTGAGAATTGAAAGCAGTTGCCTATTAGGGAGCTTGGGAATATGTTTTTATAAAGCATCCATTTCTAGAAAGCATCCTATTTCAGGAAAAAAGTATATGCTCATTAACATACATATTGGCATTTTGATCCAAACTGTCTATCATTTATTTACACACTATTTACTTGAAATATATCCAGATTTGTTTATATCAGATTAAAAGATATTTAAAGTTGTGTATCAATGAAAACATTCCAATCACATATTTTCTCATCTTCATTTAGTCACTTGAAGTTAAGTCCTCCCAAAACAAGTATTTTCCCTAACTTAAAGATGTCCCTCTCTCTCTCTATATATATATATATATATGTGTGTGTGTGTGTGTGTCTTAGGCCTATGTATAACAATGACACTTCTAAAGCCTTCAGTTTAGTGTCAATATACCCTACTGTAATTTGCACCAATTAGCATCAATTAGCAACTTTTAATTTATGTCAGTTAATTCCTCCCTCCCACTGTCAAAACATCACAAGTCATCCACGATCTTGGGTTACTTTTGAAATTCTGAAACTATTGTGATCCTGATATGCAAAAAGATTTTTAAAAACATTGAATTTAAAATAGAGCTCAAAGTCTAAGGTAGACTATATTTTAATCCATGCATCTAGATGCACTGCAAGGAAGTATATTTTTTTTCAAATAAAGTATATACAATTTCCTACCGTTGCTTCCTCCATCTGAAAGCTCCTGTTGCTGTACAGCATACCATTTAGGAAGAAGCAATTCAGGATAATATTTAATGACTCCACATACTACAAATTGGAAATTCAATGAATATTTCAAACCTATATCATCTTAAGTAGGTCAAATTTTGTTATCAAGTGGCATGACTGCTTAATATTTTAATGAACTCAAAGATGCTTAAAAGGCAGTTTTGAAAGGAGACTATTTTAAGTGACATCTCTAAATGAGGCTAAACTTACCTTTGATAGATTCATAAAACATGACGGCAATGCAAGAAGCAAGGGCTACATTGATGGAGCAGCAAGAACAGGAAATGGATAACCACCGCTTTCAACTTCTTGGAGCGCGTGTACAACCCATCTCCGACGTAAGGGCTCTCATTTTCAACACCAAGCCACAACCTTTCAATTGATGGTCTATGACTAGTGCATGTTGCCTTAAAGAAAAAAGACCGGTTATTTACAAATAAAAACTGTCAGTGTTGTTGCTGTGCTGTCATCCCTGCCTTGTATGTGCTGGAAGTCACAAGCATTATATCCTATTTGCAAGGTATAAAGATCCCTGCAGCATGTCGCTTAAACCAGCTGAACTTTCTACAATGTAAGGAAATAATCAAGATCTGTTTTAAACCACACAGATTTTTTTTTTGTAATATTAATCAAAGTAGAGTAGGAAACAGTCATTGATGTTTCATCATGTTTCAGGAGTGGATTTGTGCATGGAGTACACTAGTTAGAGAAATTCATGTTAATATTTGATTCCATTTCATCATACTAATACACTAAATACTAATTACACTAATACCAGTGTAATTTTGTTGGAATAGATAGTTTCTGAAAAATAATGTAAAAACAAAAAGGATAACAAAAATTAAGCGCAAGAGTCCACAAGAGTGTTACCAGCACCTTTATTTTTTCCTTTTAGAACTGCAACATAGAGTTATCTACTGAGAGCAATACAGAGAGGTACAAACTCTACAAGCTTCAAAGCAGTTAATAGTAATTCTGAAAGTATTAATAGACAATAGAGAGTTAAGGCAAAAATACCACTCTTTTTCCACATTGTATTTAGCATTTTTTCATCATTTAAAAATGTCTAAGTTGAACATAAAGGTAATATGTTTGGGGTTAAAGGGAAATAGAAATTGATATGTGCTCCTTATTCTTCAGCACAAGACTCCAGATACATCTTCTAGAGATAAAACACAAGTTTTCTGGACTTGATGGAGGAAAAAAAGGCATACTTGGATCCTCTTGCTAAAAATAATAATGATTAGACTAATAAGTCTTTTCAAATCTCTTTTGTGGTTTTCTAGAACTGTTAAACACACATGCCTGGCAGTGTTTTGACATCAAATTTTAAATAATTTAGCCATCCTTATATTCTTTAAGAATATCAGTCCTTAGCTTCTTCAGGAAATCTTTCTTTTGACTTAAAATCTAAGGACTTGGTCAAAGCTAGACTATTTGCTACTGGAAAAAGATACTAAATACTAGTTACACTTCAAAAAAACACTTTGGCAAAAGAGTATCCCAACATACCTAGATAAGACATCTATCTAGGTAATACCAAGGTAAATGACCAAAAAATATGTATTTTAGGATACTTGAATTCCAAAAGCAAGAGACCTTACTATCTTAAAAATTCTGCAAAGTAGAGAGGAAAAAATGTGTATTTTTAGAAAGACTATGAAAGCCAGACCAATTCCTTGCTCAGGAAATTGATGTTAAATTGGGAAGCTGCTTCCTCTGCTGTTGGACAAGCTATATGAAGCAAAAATAGGAAAGTGGGATCTCTCTAGATTCAAGGCATATTTCATCATCACTTAGCCACAAGCCATACAAGAGATGAAATTACTGGAAACACCTACTGAGTTGCTATGCAATAACCTCGGAGTGAAGTATAACTTAACTCAGCCCATCTGTACAATATCCTTTCTATTCAACAGTATCACTTATTAATTTCTTTTTCCAAAATTCCTTTGCAAGATTTTTAGGAATGTCTCTTCTACAAAAAATGCTTTATAAGGCATTAGTCTGGTCAGGTATTTTCAAGAAATAAAATAATTCCCCCACCACAATATACATAGTACTTCCTAGTTGTGGTACCTAAAAGAAATTGCAGCATTTGAACTTAGTTGAATTGAACACTTAGGCAACAGAAAAACTCCTGCTCATCTGTACGTTTTGTGAATTATTCTTATTTGTATTAAAGAAATATCTAGAGACTCTTTCTATTAGAAAATGGTAAGATATAATCCAATCTTCAAAAAGCTTATAAGCCATAGTCTTGATGCTACTTAAATACAAGTTCAATTTCAGAGATGCAGAAGTAACAATTCAAATTATTAACACTATTCTTGAGCTTCAGACTAAGTACTTGCAAAATCTTTTGTAAACATACAAGTTAAATGGATGAAATGAAGTTTTATATTATAATCCTACTTTCTATATCCCTGTATTTCCATTCTGCACATTGGAAACCAATCAGCATTAACTGATAACTGTATGTTCATAGGCTTAGATTGCTATAGTCAGAAAAACGGGCAAGTAATCCATTTCATATAGCTACTCTTACATTTAAAGTTAAATTCTGAGTGACAGTTTGATCCAAGTGAACCTACTTAAAGATGTGAAGCCAAAAGAAAAATGCTTTTTATTGAAGGTGAGAGATCGAGTTGCAAATAGAAGGCTGACCTGTTAAAATCAGGTCAAATGCAAGTTAGTTTTATACTCAGCACAATGATATACCTATCAAGCTGTGCTTTGCTTTCATTTTTTTTTTCCTTTAAATAGCTCACTAGTGCTTCATTTAAAAAAAACTTCATTGCTGTCATCCTGATGGTCACTATAACTACAGAGGTTCTTGAAGGACCACATCATTTAATCCTTTCCATTGAAATATTACTCAGCTTGATCTCACAGATTTAGGGATAAAAATTCTCAAGAGGACTTTCTACAAACTTATTTTTAGAAGTACAACTTAAAAAGGTAAAAATTAAGAAATAGAAAATCATTTTCAGTAAATAGCCTGAGCAGTGTTTCCTATATAACTAGAGTCACAATTTCTCTTCTTATTTCCACAGACTTCAGGTAAGCTCAATAACCAGGTTACCTTTAATAGAAAACCAAATGCCTTGAAATTAAATCCCTAAAAATCAGAGCTTTAAGAGACACGAGTTTTCTAATGCATTTTTAGGATGAAATATCACATGCCCAGATGAACATTACAACAAGTTAATGTGGGTTTCTGTTGTAGTATTAAAATATTTTCAAACTTAAACACATTCAGCAAAGTTTGTATTCATGCTACAAGCTCCTACTTACCTCTTCAGATCTTTACCATCTTTTGAAATAACCATCTTGAGAAAAGTGACTTTTCTGGTATGGCTTGTAAGGATTTATACTAAAGATAAAGAAGAACTTGAAGTTAAATACATGTTATCAGAAAAGTCCCTAAAAAATAATCCAAAGCGCTATACTTTGGTAAAATAAGCACATTAATGGATTTTCAAATTGAGACTTGTCAAGCAAACACAAAGCAATGTACTATTTCTCCTTCACTCTTGTTAGACTCTACAGAGATTTGAAGCAATCAGATTTGTTTCTAAGGTTTGTAGAGGTTGCTACACTCTTAAGGAATGTAGCAAGGCATTTAATGCAGCTTGGCTGGCTCCTTCCATCACTGTAGAAAGTCTAAAAAAAATACACTGCATTAGTCACTGTAAAAGTCTGCACTGCACATTAAGAGCAGCATCAATGGGACATCTTAAGCCAAGCATTTAGCTTCCCAGGATCCTTCTAAAGTTTTTGATGAATCTTTTTCCATGAGTAAAAAAGTTTTAATTAGGAAGCTTATTTGCTAAGATCTGCATCCCATTGGATTGAAAGTAATTGATCTTGACCATAGTGACCATTTATTTACTGGCCAAATTAATATTTTACAAATTAAGCATAACTTTTGGATTACAGTATTTAGCTTGACCTTACTTAAAATGTGCATCTTAACTTGGCATTAAGACACAAGATCATACATATTAAGTTTGTTCTTTGACAAGAGACAGTGCCCAGGAAAATGATTTATACACACATGCTTTGATAAAAAATATAGTCCTAGTTTTCTTTTAAAGTATTGATAATCTAAGGACAAAATAATTTGGACAATAGGAAAAAAAATATGACCAATATCTTTAATGGTCAAAACCATAAGTCTTAAATATTGATGTTTACCAAAAAAACTATAAACAACACTTTTCAGGGAACAATGAGATAAAAGAAAGAAAAAAAGAGATTCTTGATATGATTTTGGGTTTCCAAAGTTTTTGTAGAAAGGAATATAAAGTATATTACCCTCCTATCATTAAATAATAGTTAGAATAATCTTTAAATTTGAAGTGTAGTTACTAAAATAAAACTGATTTATAAAAATACAGGATTAATAACTTTAAAAAGACTGCATTTATAATGGCTTTAAATGCTACCTCAGAATTTCTAAGGTAACATGCTGCCTCAAGAGGGAGGGATTGTGTAGAAGAAAATGAGCAGGAGAAGGCTGAAAATGCAAGGAAACCAAGAAACAAGTGACCCATCCAAATTATCTCTGATAACAGATGCTGCCAACAGATGCTCACATTATGCTCGAAGTACAGCTGTGAGAACCAGAAATAGATAGCAAAGATGCTAAGCCCCAGAAGATATGTCCCTTGCACCTCAAAGATACTTGAGATATCATTCTAGGCTGACAAAGTATGTTTCTTCCAACCAATTCTGCATTATAAAGCAATCCACACATGTTCTAAGTATTTTTGCTTAGATAGTTACTTTAAGGCTTTGCAGGTGTTGTCAGAGAACAGTATCAGGGATTGTTAAGACAGACAGACTATTCCTGAGACCTAATCAAGTCGTAATGATAGCATGACGACAATTACTTAGTCTTGTCTGATTTATCACTTGTCTGATTTACCTTAACTAGTTTCCAGTTAGTGATGTCATACAGAGCAAAGTAAAAGCTATTTTGGAAAAAAACAAGAGAAAAGCATTTTGAACAGCACATGTAGCTCTATACTATAATTAATAAAGGAAATATAATCAATTAAATATAGGTCAGCTAGTTCCTTGCAAAGAGCTCATTTCTTTTAGACCTTTTTCCTGATGTTGGTTCAACATTTACATGCCACAAATTTTCAAAGCTTGAAAAAATAGTTTGCAAATAACTGTAACTCTTCAGAAGCAAGATAAGGAATCAAAAGGAAATTTGCACATGAACAATCTCCTGGAAGTATAAATATCCTGGTGCAAAGCACAGCCTTCTGACACACTGTACTCCATTTTTTTTAAAGGAGCATCTAGCTCCTGTTCTCAGGAATTTAAGATTTTACCATCTGCAAGAGGAGAGTTATAGCAAGGAATAGAACATTTATGGCAGTAATTTTCTCCCAGACTCCACTATTCTGCTAGTGCTGATAGCTTCCATCATCATTACTAAGAGTGAGCAAATCAGCACTGACATTTTCAGACTTTTCACACAGCTGAAAACTCTAAATATGAGCAGAAGTGATTCTGTTCATTTTTATACTGCTATTAAGCAAAACTAATGAACAGAGCTCAAAGGCAAGGAGAATATTGTGCTACCTTCAGTGGGTCATTACTAAGCAGTAACTTCTAATATCTTTATTTTTAAGTTTTAACTCTGCAAAGTATCAATGGTTGGGACCCCAGGGTGCAGAGAGCTTCTCAAATAAGTCACTGCAAGTCTTTAAGTTGGAATAACTTGATCAAAATTTTTAATCTTCTTTGTAGTTATTATATTGAAAAGCTCTCAACGAGATTCTCATGAAGAAATTTGAAAACAATAACAGCAAGTGACTACAAGTGATTTTTATAACCAGCATCTATGGGAAAAATAAAGTGCTACAGGTTTATAATGTAATTTACATTACCTTTTGTTGACCAAAGGTTCTTGAACTTGACACCCAGTAGTCCCAACCCATGTTGACATTTTAATTCCTAGGAAAGGAAAGTAGCATTGATTTTTTTCCCAAACCAGGAAACAGTCTCAGACACCTTTAGAACGCCAGAACTCGGCCAAGCTGCTAGAAAACGGGGCTTTAAGGCGCGATTCAACAAACACCTCACGTAAACCGAGCTCCAGGGCCGCGCAGCGCCCTCGGAGCCCAGCGCAAACTGCAGGGAGACGCGGGAGGGAAGGGGCCGCCCCGCGGGCTCCTCCGGGCCCCGCTGCTCTAGGCGGCAGTAGGACCTGCTGCCAGCAGATGGAGACACAACCGCCTTCCTGGGAGAAAACACCCGCCTCGGCAACGCCGCGGTGCCCAAGCGGCACCAACGAGGGTTTTGTAAGTACCTGTCCCAGCCGGCGCTTTC
>JAWLRI010000219.1:642816-663120 GCA_034781795.1 Crypturellus tataupa | reverse complement strand
GCGGCCGCGGGCCCCCCGCGCGGGGGTCGCTGGTGGGAGAGGCCGCTGGAAGGGGCTGGAGCTCCCGGTGCCCGCGGCCTCGGCGCGGAGCGCTGCGGGGGAGCCTGGAATCACCGGCGTCTCGTGCGCGCGCTGAGGGGGTGTCAGCAGTAAGAAATCTCCGCTCTCCTTCCGTGAAACCCTTGTATTGCCTTAGCTGCACTGACTGGACAAGTCACTGCTTCGTTATATTCTCAGACTAACCTTTCTAAGTCAAAACAGTTAGGAATGTGTGGATGTAGGAAGGGATGTGTTGAGAGGTCCCTTTCCAGGGGGGCTGGAGCTAATTTACCCCTCCTTCCCACTCTGTTCTGCAGATATTTGCGCTTCCTGTTGCCTTTCCTCGATAAAGGAAGCTCCATAACCTTCTCTGTAGACAGTTTTGGTGGTTTATAGTTCTCAGGGGTAGCAGTTCTAATGTTAAACCTAAATTTCCTTGTTGCAAAGCACTGCTGTCATGTGGACATGGAAAACATTTGCTTCTTTTCCTCATGTAGGTGTTCATATATCTCTGTAATGAAGACTCTCATGTCTTTGCCTCTCCCTTTCTATTTCTTTTTTTTTTAGTTCTTCAGTCTTTCTTTATCGGTACCATTTTTTTTTTTTTTTGTCCAACATCCTTGTTTGGTAGAATTTCCCGCAACTCATATGCATTTTTTTCTTCTTTTTAGCATGACCGTCAAAAGTAGACAGGTCTTGCTAGTGTCAAACCCATATCTAAACAATGCTAACAGGTGGAATAAGATTCATGCAGTTATGTAGTTCACGCATGCAGCCCAGGTGAAGAATTAAAATATTAATGGAATTTTAAAGCTCTTGATTCTCTGCAGGAGTGGTAAGGGAAGCTACAAGGCAAATCAAAACAAATGACTTTATTCTCGTTCAATAAATCCTTCCAGCTTCACTTTGGCCTCCTGAATCTGCCTCGCTTGTGTCCCTGCAGCTCCAGCATCCGAGCGCTGAAGTGAGGGAGTTCGCCTGCGCCAGCATTTCCAAGCTCTTGCAGCAGAAGCACCTCATCCCGGCCTTCCTGCACAGGGATGTCGTGCGGTGCCTGGGGCCGATGCTGCTGGACCACAGCCTGGCCGTTCGCGAGACGGCAGCGGGGGCTCTCCGGTGAGCGGCCCCTGGGATCGGGGACGACGAGGAGGGGCCCTGGGCACAGCAGTTTGGAGCTTGGCTCTGCTGGAGAGCCCACGGACTGAACCATCAGCTCCTGCTTGGTCTGTGCCGTGGCTGAACATGCACAAGTCACCGTGCTGAGACCTGCAGCAGGCCGCTGCCGCGAGGCTTTCACAGCGGTGTCTGAGCAGCCACTGCCGTTTTACCTGCCTGCAGTGAAGTGAATTGTGCTCTGTCCTTCAATTAGGAAAACTCTGCTGTGTGAAGCAATACAGAGCACTTGAATGCAGGTGGTATAGTATTTTTTGTCCTGATAACATCACAGGAGCCGCAGGCTAGTTAAGAACTGCAAATAGCTTTCTGAGGAGACTTGTAAATATTTGACAGACTGTTTTGAGTTGCCATTCTGCATTCAGACAAACAGCTTACCTTATATGTGCCAAATATGTACATTATATGTATAAAAATAAGATGTTAGCACTTGCCTCAGAAACAGCTAGTTTGTGAAGTATCTTATATTCCTTGAATAATTAGCTGGCAGAAGTTATGTTTTGTCTCAAATAAGTAGATGAAAAAATATTTTTCTTAGAAAGGTACAAGACTAAAGTTACTGATCAAACAGATACATTTTGTTTTAAAATTGATCATAACTTTAAGAGGAAAAAATATTAAATATAAAATATTTTTTGTTTATTTTGTTTCCAAACATTCGTAGAAGATATTGTATGTGATCCAAAGTGTTTGATCTTTCCCAGAAATCTCAGTGCTTGTGGAGGATTTGAAGTGTGTGATGACATGGTGACAAAAGACATCATGACGCCCCTTGTTGCTCTTCTGAAAGAGGTGTGTTTGTTTTTATTCTGATTTTAAAATTGGTCTAATCGATGAATTATCCTCTTCTCAAAAGCAGTTCATTTTTAGTAGCTATTTGCAAGATAAGATCTTTAAAAGAACCTTTTGCTGGATTGAATAATAATTCCTTTACATTTAAGAATGTAAGTGTCCTACATCTTTGGATGTCAACCAGGTAGATTCATAGAATACATCTTATCATTAATTATACCATTAGGATTTGCTAAGTAAACTTAAGTTGCTACAACTCTGTGCAACTTCTTAAAGTAGTACAGAAATAATTACGGAGATTTCAAGGAAACACTTCTTTCTGCTTCATGTATCTCTGATGAGCTCTGTTGCGTAGGATAAATTTTTAGTCAAAACAAGCCTATTTTGTCAGTCAATGTTCATATCAGATGTTGCATCATTTTTTTGGTGAGTTTTTCTTTTCTCTTCTTTTTGTTTCTTTCATTTACAGCTGTCTAGTTAACTGCTAGTGTGATAACTTGTTCAGATGGTGCAGTTCAGTTTAGGAACTGCATTGAGTTCGGTCCCCTTGCTCTTCATGTGAGCAGCTGTGAGCAATGTCATCGTTCTCTGTGTGGTTCTTCCCCATTGTAAAATACAGGTAGCGACATTGTTGTTGGATAGCAGGATACATAACTGAGTGTGATTAGAACTACTGAAAATTACATAAAAACTATCCTAACAAGAAGCAAGCAGCATTTCAGATGCTAAGTATATTTATTTAAAGGAGGGAGGGATTCTGAAGACTGTTGAATGCAGAGCAAGTACTGTTAGAGTCTTGTTTCTAACAGGGCAAGAAATTAATGATTCGATTCTGTTGTGGTCCAGTTTCCTTAGAGAAAGGAAAATAATCAGGTTTACTGCTATTAAACACTTGATAAGAGATCTCTGTATTCATCTGTCTCGGAAATTTTTAGTTTTTTTTTTTTCTGCAGTGTTTTTTTTTGTTTGCTTTTTCCTCTTCCCAACCTGTTTTCTTGTTTGGTTGTAGTGTAGCGCTGGACTGGATGCTAATCAGCTCTCTCCAAAGAAATGCAAAGAAAGGAACAAAAATTATGTTGAAGACATAGCTAATGAGGCTATTAACTTGCTGTGGAATGTGTGGTAAGTTCTCTTTTAGAATAGTTCTTTTAGATTGCTCCCAAAAAAGCTTTGCATGATGATTGAAGCCGAAGGAGATAGCTCCCCTTGTGGGGAAAGATTATTCAGTTGCTGATTCTCACTTCTGATCATGTTGCTTCTATGTGTGCTTTGCACAATAAGTGATGAGCTGTCACCTGATCTGAAATATATTTGCTCTTTGCTCTTGTTGATTACTTTTGTAAGTGAAGGATTTTAGAAGTGTGCCAAGTTGGTCATTTGTTTAAAGAGTGTGATGTTTTCATTTTCATCTATTGTTCATCTTAAATTCTGATGCTGTTTTCTCAAAATGTTCTGTGAAAGTTGCTTTGAAGACACTATTACAGTTTAGGTTCTGTGGTATTGCCTGTAGTTCCTGTATATCCTTAGTGTAATATTGGGGAAAAGAAAAATAATTTCTCATCCGTGTACTCCATCGCTCTGGGAATATGAGGATTTCTTCACTGCTTCCTCCCTTCTTAGATCTTCCTAGAGTTTCAACTAACTACCCCTTAATGACTCAGGCACTGATGAAAATCTGCATAATTATCTGATAAAGAATGTGAGTAGTTTCATGAGTAATTTACGTTAGAAGCATTGGGCAAACAAAGAGGAAATAGCAACAGTATTAATACAAATTTAGCTATGAACTTTGAGGCAGTGCAACCTTCTAGTACAAGTTCTTCTTGAACTTTATTTTCTTGCTGTTGCTTTTGATTCAGTATTGTAACAGTTCCATGTTATTACTCAATTCAGTCCATATAGAGTTTGTCTTGTACTAGACAGAATTTCAAGGGAGCTGCCCATATGGAATGGCTGCTGGCTTGAGGCCTTTCTTCTAAATCTAATTTTTTCATGACTAAAATCTAGAACAGTACAAAAACAGCTTGCTCTGCACCTGCGCAGGATATGACATCTTATTGTAACTCTGTCTCAACTATCCATTTCAATGTTCATTTCGCTTTGCTTTTTGCAGACAGGAGCGCTTTGGAACAGAAGCGTGGTCTTTAAGTGTGTTATAAATCACTACTGTACTTTGAACTCTGTGGCACTGATAGTGAACCATAGGCATCATTGCTAAGATTGGCATTGATAAAATGTAGGCTGACACTGATGCCGAGCTATAATATTTAAAAAAAATAAATCTTTGAGGAGCTATGTCGCTAGTTAACCCCTGCCTCAAGTTTGTCTTTTATTAATGTTGTAGCATAAAAAAGGATGTAGTTGTAAAAATTTGAAGAAATACAAATCCAATTAGTTAGCTTATTGAATAGTACATTTTGATTGTTACAGCAAGCGTTTCTAAATGCCAATTAGCAGTATTTTTTTTTATACAGCAAATGAGCACTTAAATTGGAGAGACAGCAGCTTGTTCTGTTATGAGAGGGTTTTTGGATAAAGGCTTCAACTGGTGCAGAAGGGCCCATTCCGGCTCGTGGCTGGAAGCTTTGCTGCCCTCTGCACTCTGCTGCTCCGGCCTTTTGCATGAGGCAGTTCAGGCAGATCAACTCCAAAACAAGGTGTGATGAGGTAGCTGGCAGAAGCCAGCCTTATTCAAAGGTTCCCAGGGTATTCCAGCACCTTCCTACCTTATGAACTATTCAACGTAACCTCAGTAATGAAAGACAGCTATGGGACTAACAATTTGTAGTTCTTGGGTGGGTTTTTTAAAATACAAATACTAGAAATGCTGAGTACGTGTTACTTAAAATTTTGTTCCAGCATTTTTTTTTTCCTGTGAAAGGTATTTTAATAATCTTTTTATGTGACAGTGAATGCAACAATACAGCAGTATCTATATTCAATAAAGAAGGGTGCTTAGAGGCTGTATTACATTATATGAAGAAATTTTCTACAAATGTGGATCTGGCGATTTCAGTAGGTAAGTAGTAAAAAAGAGAAGATAAGGATCTAAAGTTTTTATTATTATTATTATATGAAGGTAACACATCCATTGAATAATGTAATTGTATTAGTATTGCTTAAAGTTCACATAAAATATAAAATTTTAAATTTCTTTTCTGAACAACAGATGATTAAGATGATTATCCATTGCCCTTGTTTTCATTCCAAAGGAGAGTGACATATTTGGTGCTTATATGAGAGGGAAAAGTTTTATGGGAGGAAAAAAAAGGCATTGAGAGAGGCTGTTTTTCTGTCTTGGTGTGTGTTTGTTTTCCTCTTCTCTCCTGTAATGAAGAGTTTCTCTTTTAGAGAAAAGGACATAATTTGAAAACAAACAGCTCCTTTCACTGTGAACATATATTTATTGTTAGTATTGCTGCTATATGGTTTTATAATAGTCTTGCTGTTATATGTTCTTACCACATTTTTTTTTTTTTTTCTCCCTAGTCAGTGGAGAAATTGATTTTTTGAGAAACTGAGTTTAATATGGCTAGTGCTGTGTCTGACATGGTACTGACCTCACCTATTTTACATGCTGTTCTGCCAAAGGATACCTTTTTATGTAAAACACAATTTATGGGGAGGGTGTCCTTTCAGGTGTGTTCGTCGTATTATTACAATATGCTGTTGTTTCAAGCTATTTTTTTCCTGTGTTTATGTTTTATTACTCCGGCTTTCAGGAAGCTAAGGCTTTCTCTGTAGGAGAGTGAAAGCTACTGTTTGGTTTGTTAATTGTTATTATTTTTTTCTACTTGCTACAGCAAACTGTTTACAGGCAGTGACAGAGGATAATCCTGAACTTCTTTCTTCATTCAATTCCTCTGCACAACAAGTCCTGGAAAGTGTTCTGTTATGTCCGGAGCGCACGATGAAGCATATCCTTCTGAGAACACTGATAGCAGGTACAACATTTCTGGATAGATTGTTTGAAAGGTTATTTTTCACTTGGAGGGAAAGATACCCCAAATATCTGAAACTAGTTTTAAAACTGTCTAAAATGCTAATTGTGAATTCAATACCTGCTTAGCATGATGCATGTGTAGTGTTTGTTTGCTTTTTTTAATGTTCCTTTGATTTTTCACCAATAAAATGAGTCAGTAATAAATAGTGTAGGGATTGTCTTGATTGTACCAAGCATAGGCTTATTATCTTAGGTTCTCTACCTCCTTCCACCTCGGATAATCAGCCAGGTTGGATTTTGGTTCTGGAGCATAAGAAATATGTTTAACTTGGAGAATCCTTGAGAAGTGATTATCTTATATGGATTGTTATCTGAGGTAAAGAACATCATAAAAAATGCCCTATATAAATATTCTGTGGCTGCCAGCATGCTGGGATTTACTTTAGCATGAGGTCTAAGCACAGCAGACAGATTCACATATGAAATCCTGAAGACAAAAAAAAAAAATGCAAGCCTATAGAGAAAAGACTTGATCATTTGTACCGAAATATAAGCACTGCGTAATTGAACTAGCATTTACCAAGTAAATGACTATTACAGAACTGTGGATTGAATATTTAAATAATTTTCATATTTAAACTCTCGTGTGTAGGTACTATCTGGAATATCAAGGACACCATTCCACCAGGCAGCCTAGCAAGCATGGTTAATGCAATCTTGAAGATTTTCTCAGAATCACTGGAAGTAGATGCTGGTGAAACAATCATCCGTTTGAGTGAAGCTGAAAAAAACAGGATAAAATTTCCTGCAGAGGCAGAAACTGAGGAAACCATGAATGATGTTATAGACAACTGTGTTTTGAGTGAAGATAATGAAATGGAAGAAATACCAAAAGGAAAAGTCGGGCAAGAAAATGACATTTCTGACCTACTCCCAGTAAGTATAACTGACCGACTCAGAGAGGTTGGTGCATCTGACTTGTTCTGAATGGAGTGTTAGCCAGAATAACTGACTAATAACATTACTGATCTTTTTCCCACAAGTGGCTTGACTGTTTTAGCTAACACTTCAAAGCTGAATGTGGAGAATTTCCTCACAAATGGTTGAAATGTGAAGTTACACAGCAACGATGATAAGGAAATGTGCTTTTCTTGCACTCCTCTAGTTAAAGTGTAGGCCCCTCTGACGCCTGCATGTGTAGCTAGCACAGGAAGTCGGTGATTGCTGCTTAAGGTAAATGAGATGTTTAATGGTTGCAAGTGTCAAGTGTAGAGACTGTAGAGAGCTTAGTAAATATGTTGATTTAAATAAAAACACAGAAATAAGCATAGGATTTTGCATTTTATTAATTCCTTTGCATTATGACATTAGTGTAGATAGGGTTTTTAAATGTAAGAATTATTCACTGGTACAGCTGAAGCATCAAATACAAATCACACGTTAATGCTTCTAGGCGGGAGGAAAAAATGGCTTGGGGTGGGATAGTATTTCCTAGTGGCTGGGCTGTGTTTTTCATTGACAGTCTAGCTAGCCACCTCCAAATGCTCTGAAATGTTGTTTTCCAAAATTAATTTTTTCCACCTTTTCTTTCAGTCTAATAAGTGGGAGCTGAAAGAAGTGACATCCTTACTGATGGCTCAGCAGACTGCTCTGGAGGTTATTGTTAACATGTGCTGCAGTGAAGGTCTGTAGGAATCTCTTACGGCTCATGTTATGTAGTCTTCTGTTTCTGGAATAAGTGATGTTTAGTTCACTACATGGTGATCCTAACCTTTGACAGTGAATGCACATAGATTTCTGACCCCCTAATGCCCTCATCTTTTGAAGAATCACAATATTAATGCCTGTTAAAATATGTTTTTTTTTCTCATTGAAATAATTTTATGTTACTTAAGTATATTTTTGTGATATTACAAATCCTGTATGAATTATAATAAGGTTTTCATTTGATGTGCCTATGTTAAAGAACACACTTGTGCAGAATGGAAATTTCATAAAATGTATTGTATGTAACTAGTTCTTTTTGGGCGGGTGGTTAAAGCACAGTCTAGCAGTTAATTTGATACAGAGTGACTGAATCCTGTCGTGGGACTGGGGTGTTAGTTTTTTGAAGCGGAGTTTACTCTCTGTGTTTGGGATTTAGTTTTGTTACTATAAGAGTTGCAGAAGGAAGAGGAGAGGCAGTTTTACAGTTTTACTCTTGAGTCCAGGGCAGATTTGGCCTGTTTGGACTTCCCCCTTTACGAGTGTTCTTGGAGGCAAAAGAAAAGCTGTTTGGGGATGAGTTAAGGAAAAGCATATCCTGTATCTTCTATGAACCTTGATATTTGGTTTTGATGACTTTTCTTCAAATCATCAGGATAAATGGGTTTCGAACTCTACTCAAAAACAAAACCAACAAAAGAACCCCCAGAACCTAGAAATTTTTATTAGTAATACAGTGCCTGAGCCTGATGCAAAAGCAATTGTTAGGAGATAACTTTATAAATAGATCGTTCGGGTTCTAATAATAATAATAATAAAACCTCAGTAATAATCAGATATTCCCAGTGGTGGTAATTTTTTTTTCTTTCACAGCGCAAAGAAATTCTGTACCTAGTATATGAAACTCCTTTCATAACTCCATTTGTCATCTAATGAGCTGTAATTCATAAGTTTTCCCCTTTAATTGGAAAATCTCTTGTGGATAGGCTGCATATTCTGCCATTCACTCAGTGTAATGTAATGTTGATTGTGTTGTATTTCACTGCTTCACTCATTCGTGGGCGGGCAGAAATCTAGTCTGCAGAAATTAAGAGGAATCCAGAGGCAGCTGTTCATTTAATTTTGGAGTTCTGTGAGGGCTAAAATAGCTTTAGCCATTTTGCTGCATTCATAGAAACACTCTGCTTGCCGCAGAACTAAGGGGAGTAACTAGACCCGTAAGAAGGGTGTTGGACCTCATCTCGGCTGGCACCTGGAAAGGGAAGTAGGGATCTGGCTCTGTTAGCAGCAACAAGAGAAGGAAGTTGGGAGGCTCCGGTGAGGCTGCGCAATTCGTGGGCTATAGGTGACCAGCAATAGTTAAGGTGCTTTTCCCGCTGGAAAAACTCCCATATTTCCATCTGATATGGAATAAATCTAAATTTAGGTATGGGGTAATGTTCTAGGGCCTGATTTTGGTTCTGTCCTGTGTCTTCTCACTAATGGCAAACGGTGATTTAGCTGCTGTTCTCTGTTTTGAATTGAACTGCATGTTCAGCTAATGTCATTTTTTAACTTTCAAAGAAAATTTTTAAAAAAATTGCTTTTTGAAGGTGCCAATGGATTTTTATTTTATTTTATTTTGTTTAGAAGTGGCAAGAGATTGAATGGAGGGGAGGAGTGTCTGCTTATTTTGATGCTTATTGTCCCAATGGAGCAGGACCTTGGGTGGCGGTGTGTAAAACAGAACTGTTTGCCCTAGTAGGGGCTATTAATATCAAAGTATCACAGTTGTAAAATGAACTGGATATTACTATAAGCAAAAAGAGTTACTCAAGTGAGCAAGCAACCACAGCTTGATGAGTTGTTGTGTGGCAGATAAACAGCTTTTAAATATATTCTTCACCTTTAAATATATTCTAAAGCTTCTGCACAGTGCTGGTGAGATGAGTTCATTTATAAATCTGTTATTATATTTTAAGTGAATGTGGTTTGCTTTTGCCACAGAAAGAAGTGTGTGGCTTTTGTAGTACAGTTACTACAGTAGCTCGATCACATATGAATGTTGGTAGACAAAATCCAATGGGGATGGATATAAGTGGGGATTTTCTTTTTTTTTTTTTTTTTTTTTTTTTCTTTTTTTGTCACAGTAGTTAAACATCCTGACCTATTTACACAGGCAGAACTTTCACCTGCCAATGAAGAGGATCATTCCAACATGTAGACTTAGGACTTGTGTACACACCAATTTTGTACGAGTTAAAATGTAACCAGATTTAAAACAACTTTAGATAAATTGGTGTAAACCCTGTGGGCATCAATATATCAGCTTAAACATAAATGACCAACTTGGCTTGTGCATGTCAGGCCAAGTCAGACTTAAGCCATGGGCAGATATTCCCTTTGCAGTAGCAGTGCCAGTACCACCTCAACTGTCCTCCAAAGGCTGGAGTTCTGCACACCTGCCCTTGCAGATCCCCCTTTTCCCTGAGCAAGAACCAAGTACCTATTGTAATAAAACAATTTAAAAATGATACAATATTTATAACTGCAACTTAATGGCCGGTGGTTTTGTGTGGGCTTCCTTGGAGCAGCTGACCAGAATGACTTAAACCTGATTTAATCCAGGTCAGGGGTACCTATTGCATGAGTGCTTTTCTGTTTAATAGTCTGTGTTTTGTTCTCAGATCCCTCTGATGACGACTGGGAGGAACTCTCCAGCAGTGATGAAAGTGATTTGTTTATGGAAAATTCATACAACGAGGGCAGTGGGCTACTAATGTCACCTCTGTGCCTCTCTGATGAGGTTAACTCAGCGTTTCTGAACTACCTCATTCCAAAGAAGGTATTTGTGTCTGTCAGAACAACTAAAATATAAGCTTTCCTTTGTGCCTGATCTCTATCTCAGGCCAGGCAAACAAATTATCATAATCTATCTGGAAAGATCTTTTAAAAATCACTTTAGTGCGTTTTAACTTTTTTTTTTCCTTGAGATAACAACATAATGACATGACTTGATTTGACCAAGTAATCTTTTCATGTCAGTTAAAATAGAAGGTTCTTGTGTTTTAGAAACCTGATGCATCTTTATTTGGCTTTATGAAACTATAAAGGCTATTTTTTTTAATTTGGACATGAAAAGGGTTAAGTGCAAAAGAAAAGAAACACTGAGTAGAACAATAGCTGCCAAATTTCTGTGCTAGCTAAGTGAGCTGGAGGTAATGTATATGGTGACACTAGTCAGTATTGGAAGGTGTGTGTTCCTCTTTGCCTGATCTACACGTAATTTGTGAAATAAAACATTTGGCACTGTCCAGAACTTAAATTCTTATTTCAGAATTGTTTTGTTCATTTTTACTTGGTCTTGTAAAGGTGCAGTTCCTCTTTCGAACTAGTTATTACACTGGTTCAGCAGTGTGATAGGACTCGGAGCAAAAATGTCAAGATGTGCAATGAACGACCTCGGGTTTTGGGTTTACTACCGAGGTGTAAACGTTTTCTTGCAATGTCTTTGGGCTGTGCAGGTGTCAAGCGTTCTGCAGCAGAATATCCAAGAAGTTCTAAAAAATGAATAGGAGAGACTTCGAAAATAACTTTCTGTTCTGTACAGTTGCGTGCTCAAATTACAGCATTTGAGGAAGTTTATGACATTTTCAGCAGATGAGACTTTTGCTATGTGGAGAACTTTGAAGAAAATCATATGTAAAATAAGTAGTTTGAGATATATGTTTGTCATTAAAATAGATTTCTGGCTTTCCCCCTGTGTACTTCAAAAACAAGCCCAAAACCAAAACTTTATTGCTTTATTTAAAAGCTTTATTTATTTATTTTTATAAAATTTACTAAAAACTTTCTTTATTTTTCTTTTTTTTCCCTGTAGATTCTTGAAAAAACTGCTTTTCCGAACAGTGTTGCTGTAGACATCTGTATGCACAATCCATCTTGGAAACCATTAATTAAAAAGTAGGAATTTTCTTGTCTCTTAGTATATTTCATGTATATTCAGTTATTACAGAGTTCTTGGAAGGATTGTCCATCTTTGGGTTACTTTAAAGTTTTGGATAATGCAGACCTGATATATGTGTGCGGTGTTTTGTTGTTGTTGTTTGTTTGTTTGGTTTGGTTTGGTTTTTTCCTCCTCCCACTGAAGAGATGCAAATATCTGTGTAAACCGCACAGGAGATCACAGCTTTAATTCCGGAGCCCTTTCTGTATGTCAGCCGTCATTTCCGAGGAGATGGGCTGAGCGTGTTCCTGTTTGTTTCAGGCTGAACACAGTGCAATGCAGAGCTCTGACCTGTCTTCACAGCATTTTATTAGTGTCAGATGTGGATTGTCTCGGAGGAGCTTCAGCACTCCAGTCCCTTGCAGAGCATCTCTCACAGCTGGTCTTTTCCAAAATGGGTAAGTTGTTTAGTAAAGAGGGTTTGCTGGTCTGTATCATAGGGATATAAATGACTGTGCATATTGTTAAGTGGTTTTAGTGCCATTTTATTAATTTTATACACTTGGCCTTCAGAACAAGCATACTGAATGCTGGAAACATGCTGACGAAACAGCGAACCCTGTTGTAATGTTTATCCAGATTGCACCCTGAGCAAGCACACTCCTCGTGCAAGGATGTGCTGTACATCTGGGTGTGCAAACAGAAAGCTAATGGATAAACCCTGCCTCGCTGTGAGACCGGGTGGATGCTATATATCTAAAACTATTCTAATAATGTGTTTTGCTTTAAGATCAGTTGTATGGCATGTTCTACCAAAGCAAAACCAAACAAAAAACAGCATATATATTCCTACAGGCTGGAAAAACCTGCTGTTTCTCAAAACCAGCAAGAAAATATTTATCATAAGACAAATTTGTTGAAATCTCATATGCCCATTGCTTATTCATTTCCAATCTCTTTGGAGCTTGAGAAGTGGAGATTTCTCCAATCTCTCTGAATGTCTTTATAAAGCTCTTACTCGCTGTAGTTCAACTTGGCATTAATAGATGCTTGGAAATGCACCGGCCTGCAAAACGTAGTCTTTCCTCAAAATGTCATATTAAAAGCATGTGATCTATCTATGGGAACATTATGACTAAGAAAGCATATTTCATGGAAGCATAATGCTTGAAAAACTAAAATGCAGGGAATTAAAATAAATACGAAGATATATGTGGGGAAAGTGCATGTAAAATATTTGCCTGTCTCATGCTTGAAGAACAAGATTAAAAGGACCTATATGTTATACTTAGCAATATTCAGAAAGTTCTTCCATGAAACTTGAAAAGTGACCTGCTGAAGAGAGAAATTAGTTTAATGGCTTGTGTCTTTTTTTTTTTCTTAGCACTTTATTTTTTTATTATATTTTTTTTATTATATTTAACTATATTTTTTAATATAGTTAAATGCTATCTAACAGTAACTGCTAGGTAGAGCAGATGAGATACCAAAATGTGGTTAGAAGGAATTCTGTGGCTTAGAGGGTCAACAGGAGACATAAAAACCTAGTTGCTTAAATGAAAAAGGAGATATGCTTTAAAGTATTGAGGATTTCTTCTTCTGGAATAGTCCAAGAAATAAAAATAAAATGGAGGATAGCTAGTATTGACGAGTAGGAATTTGTCCCTACCTGAGAATAATGCACTGAATGGTACACTTCTGAAAGGTTATTGAGGTTATAAATCCTTTACTACAGTAGCTGCTGTAGTTTTCTTGCATACAGTGGCGTGGCCAGTGTATGATACTCAACTTTTAAGCTTCTGTTTTGACTGTGATGTGATGGTTTGTGCCGTATGTTAGGTTACCTAAGTGTCTTAACCAGGGAAACTGAGGAAATCTTAAATAACTTAAATAACTAAATAACTATAGCTATGATCTGATCTCCAGGCACAATAAATAATGAATTAAGAAAAAAAAAAACAGTGGTTACAAGCTTACAAAGACCGGTGTCTGAAAATCTAGCTTTTCCTGTTTGTGGTAGTACCTGGAGGAACAATTGTGGGATTAAGGCTTTCCTATTTCTTTGCTGCTTATATCGTTCATCTTCCTGTTTAACTTTTGGCTTTGGGTTCAATTCTTTGACAGAATTCCCTAAAGACCCAGAATTCCTGGAAGCCATAACCAGTGCTTTGAGAGCTCTCTTACAAACAATGGCATCAAAGAACATCTCCCAGGTAAAAGGTTGCAAACTCGTGTATTCTGGTAGATTCAAATTCATGTTAGATTGTGCTGGAAAGATTTTTGAAAACAAACTGTCTAAATGAAGAGCTAAAATCCTGTGATTTTGAACATTGAAAGTACAGATTTAACAGCATTCAACCTCTGTTTTTTCCAGTGAATCTGCCAGGAACAGTTTATGTTATAGATTATCTTCAAAACATGTGAACAAGTGAAAGGTATTTTGAGAGCAAAATAGTAGTATTCACCATGTAGCATCTTTGAGATGAGTATAATGAGAAGGTTTTTTTCTTTTTACACTAAACTAGTGTCCAAAACTTCTTTATTATATTTGCTACTTCTAGAATCTTTGTCAAACATGTATTAGCTAGATATGAGCGAAGCATAATAATTCGTTACACAAGATATTATAATAGATGATTGCTGCTTCTTTTTTACTCTAAAGCATAAAAATGAGTTTCTGTAGTCTACATTGTAATTAATTGGAAAGAGCTATTGAGATAAGTCAACTTGTGAAAACATCTTTAGGCTTGAAACTTTCTCTCTTGGTTGCATTATTTTTGGTTATGTTCTGGAGGAATGGCTTAAGAAGTTGAAAGGGAGAGTTTTACTGTTTTCTTGCTCGTTAGATTTTTCAGGATTCATGGTTTTTGTAAAACGGGAGTACAACTTCTCTGTTACACGTTTGTCTTTTTTTTTTTTTTTTTTTTTTTCTGTAGAAGCAAATGATCCACATGTCTTAGAAGCTTCCATGGAAGTGTAACTATATGTGTTTTCTCCGTTGTTAAACAGTGTATGACTCCCGAGCAGCTCATCGCTCTATGTGAAGCTGCTATTCACTGCAGCAACTCCAGCGTCAGAGTGAATGTAGTTAGCATCCTTGGAATTTCGGGCAGTGTCCTGGCAAAATCAGAAAGTACAGCTGAAACACTAAAGGTGAAACAAACTCTTCTCTTCGAGTCTGAAACTGCTTTTAATTTTCTCTCAATTTTTTGTAAACTGTTGAAAATCGTTTTTTTCTTTTTGTTTCAGATGATTGGAAAATTTCTTCTTGAGGTCGCTATGAAAGAATCTTCACTTGTAGTAGCAGGGGAAGCGCTGGATGCACTTTTCGATGTGTTTGCAGATGGCAAAGAAGCAGAAAAGGCAGCAGTACAGATTAAGTTGCTCCCAGCGTTGAAAGAATTTCAACCAGTATTCAAAATGAGGGTAGGCATCAAATGCAGCTAGCTCAGAATTTCAACACTCAATGTAGGTTAAGTCTTGATCAGGACTGCTAAAAGAAATAATTAGGCAGGAATATATGAATCTAAAAATGGTGAAAATTTTTGAAAGTGTTGAAATTCCTGATGTTACTTTGCAGTTCATGCTACACTGTAATCTTAAAATGGTTACATCTACATTACACCATCAGCATTATTGATGTCCAAATCCCAGTATTTTTCTGAAACGTCTGCAAAGTGAATTCTTTAGTTGTCTCTGGAGGAGGACCAAATACGGCTGATTCGGAGGGGAAGGGAAAGGAAGAAGTCGCTTCTGAAGTTAAATTGACATCTTTCATTTTTAGCTTTCGGTAGTTGTGGCATTTTTGTTCTGTTCCTGGTTAATTAAGATACATCACATATTTTGTGTTTTCCAAGCTGTAATTTTAAATACGTTTGTGACTTGAACAGCTTTAAGTGTATTGTTTCATTTAATCAGATAAAGCCTGTGGACTGACTTTCATAGCCTTAAATTAAAGCTGTATATTTCAAAAACATAATGAACAGTGCTACAGTTGCTCAATTCATTAGATAAGCAAGATCTTTTGTTAAAATAGATACAGAAAATAAGTGTATGTTTCAAATTTTAAGGGGGAAGTAGGATGCCAGTAGGATTACGGCCAGATACAGGGAGAGATGCTGTTTCATAATGAAATGCCTTGTAGGATGTATCAGCGTGTAGGCATACGAACGTGTTACTTTGGGGCTCTGAAGAGGGATAAGTATCATGGCTTGCTCAAGGACATGCACACTATTGTAAACTTAAATGACCTAACAGAAGAAAATTTGTATATTAGTAAAGTATATATGTTTTGGATTTACAGATGCGAAAAGAAGGCAAAAGAGAATATAGTGCAGATCAGCTCTGTGTTCTTGACAACGTGAAGATGAATTTGAGAAGATTCATTGCGTATCAGGAGATGTTAGTGAAAAACTCAACTTGAAACATCAAGGAACTTTAAACTAAGGTTTCCTTTATTGAATAATGTTTTCTAAAAATATAACTATTTTGGCTTCTAAAATTTGCTGAGAGAGCAGTTTTGCTTTCATGTTAATACTTTTGTTTTGTTTTACATTCAGTATTTTTATACTTCTGGGTGGATGCAATATGAAAATAGTGTCAGTGTAAAGGAAAAATAGCCTTATGTTGATATTAATGTTAGCTGTAGTAGGAATGTGGTCTTGCAGTCCTGAGATGTTGTAAATAGCAGGGCTGTTAAGGCTTAGAAATCTTTGTGTATCCTGGCAGAAAATTATCATTGCATGAAAAAGTACTTTAAGAGACGCCCTCAGTTATGTGCCAGATTAAGAAAATGCAAAAACAAATCAAATTGCGCTCAAATGTTTTTTGGGAAATCATCAGTGGCAGAATGCTCATATTTGTTACTCGTTTTTACTTGTTTCTAGAATTCCACAGACATGTTTCCCACGAGAAGTATATGACAAGTGCCTAGATTACTATCAGCACCTGGATCTATTACTTTTTGACATTTATCAAAAAGAACACTGTCCCGGATTCATTTATGATAAATATAGTAGGTTAAGCTTTTACTGTGGGAATGAGTTTAGGAGGATCCTACTCAAACATAATTGCTTTTATTGTATTTTGATTGGTAATTCAGAAAATCAAGTATGCTAATTTACCTTTTTCCTTGTTCTACATTAGGATATGGATTCAGAGAAATAGTGAACCTAATAAAGATATTTTTATACTGAGTTATCTGAAATAGTTTTATAATTACTTAAAATATCTTTGCAATATTTGTGATAGAGACTTTTAAAATGTAAAACTAGCTATTTTTCAAAGAAATATCACTGATTCATGAAGATTATTTGTAAACTTTCATAGATGACAAGTTTTGCTTTTTTTTATGAACAAAATATTGTATCAAGTTCCCTTTTTAAAGAAAAAAGGTGGGAGAAATTAGAACAAAAATGTAAATTCAGTTTCAGTGCTGAGGGGAAAAAATAACTTGTTTACGATTTCCACTGTGTTCTTTCCCTTTAAAATCCATGCAGTGGGGTGCACATTCAGAACTGTCTTCTTGTGACTCCTGAAATGGAACTTTTTATTTTCCCTCCACCATTAATCTGTTGGAGGCACAAAGCCTTGGGCTAAGTTTTTCTCACAGTGTTAGGTATGGAGATAGAAAAAACTAACTTTGGTTTGTTAGACTTTGGTCAGTTTTGGACTAGAAACCAGGCTTTAGACTGGCTGACTTGCAAATGGACAAAAAAAAAAAAAAAAGGTGAAAATAAGTTAAAATAACTGCACTGCCTGAGGGGAAGGGGAAAAAAAAGCCCTGTTCTTAATGCAGCTTTTGAGCAGTTAGGTTAAATGTGTGGTGTGCTGCTTGCCAACCAAATGAGCGAGGCCGGGAGTGTCGGGGACCGTGGGACTCCCAGGCTGCTGAGTCTGGGCACGGAACGTACAGGAGCAGCGCTCGGCGCTAACGCAGCGCTGCGCTGCTCTTCCTTTGGGTTTGGTTAGGAGTTTTGGTCATTGGTTTTTCTTTCTTTTCTTTTTTTCCTGCTTTATGTTACTTAATGAGTAATATTGATGAAATGTACACGTCATTTCTTTTTATCACATCTCAGATTTTTAGCAGTTTGTCTTGCCAGTGGTACATGGCAAGATTGGGACCCTGAACTTCCTTGGAGATTTCTGAGATATTGCAGTTACTTAGCCAGTTCCATATTTCAGAGTCTGTGTTTGTGTGTGTGTTTTTTTTTTTTTTTTTTTTTTTTTTTCTGGTGAATGAAGAAAATCTTCATGTGCTGCCTGCCCTGTACCAGGTTTGCATAGTTTTCTCTTGGTGTCTAATAGGGTGCTTGTGATTGAAAAGGAGATAGTAATTCTGTAGGTTAATTTAGAGTAGATTCTACTCATACAAGTCACGATGCAAGACAGAAGTATGTAAGACAAGAGGCCAGCTATGTAACCAAGACAGGAGTCAGACAGTGACATAAAGAAATATCTATGTATAGGAAAATTAAATTGTAAGATAGGGACTATAGAAATTGTAACACAGCTGGGAAAATGATGCCAGCAGGGAAGAGAGAGAGAAAAAAAAAAGATGGTGTGTGGCAAAAATGAAATGTTTGAAAGACTGTCTTGGCACTGACTTAAGTAGATTTAGGGTGAGTGGGAGATGAATAATGTGAAGGCAAGATTTTTGACAGCCTACAAAGAGAAAGCCAGATCTTGGAGATCCTCTGAGGGTGGGAGAAGTTGGACCGATCTAGACAGTGATTAGTCTGTGGCATAAATAGATGCTGTATGTGCTACCTATGCATCATCAGTTCATTTCATCACACCGATTAGGCTGATATCGGGACAGGTATCGAACTATTTTTTTGCTTCTCTTGGCTCCTAAACCATCATCTGTCTGGGGCAGGGGGGAAATAAAGCAGCAATCCAGGTTTTAAAAGGATTTCTTTTTTTCTTTTCTTTATCAGTATCTCTGACATTAAGCACAACAGAATCCTTCTCTGGGTCAAGATTTTATGCCACAATATGAGTTTGAGTGGATTCATGGCATTAGGTAAGGAGCTTAGAGAGACGGGGTCTCTGCTTCTGCCCCGTTCAGAAGCAGTAGGACAGGGAGCGTTTTGCTGGTTTTGTCCTCTTTGCCACCTGCAAAGTGTTGGATCATACACTACAGATAAGGAGCTCTCACTGCTATGTGTTTTGTCTTTGCTCCCTATGAAAAGAAACAGGTGGATGTCATCCAAAACACATAGTTAATTCTTTTAACTGTTTGAGACTTGCAGTGTGTTCAGTTTCTTTCCAATGTGGCCTCTTAAAAATTCTGCCCTCTTAAACAAGAATCTCTTACACTACAAATTGCCTTGTTTTTACTTTTTTATTTTGAGGGGGGAAAAAATGTTAATAAGAGAGCACAGCAGAATCGCAAAACACAAACTGCAATCTGAGAACAAATTAATTTAGAAACAGTTTGTAGCTTAAGTGTTGTAAATGAAATGCTATCTTGTGGAATACTAACATATAACAACGAACCAAAAAAAGCACATGAATTCTTTTTCCTTAATTCACTCAAAACACTCGGAAGATTGGTTACAGACATCTAGCCTTACAATTTCTGCAGCAATTTAAAGTCCAGGTTATGTTAGTGGTAAACAAAGTCCTCTAATGGTTTCTTTCTGGCTCACGTGAAATGAACTAATGCTCCAAGTCTTACTTTTAAGATACGCATCATCGTGAAGATAAGTGGCAAAACCCAACCAAACAAAAACTCCACCAATCACAAATGTGAGGGAAGTTAAAAGTTTTTCCACAGGCTAAAACATGGTGCTTCTGTGCGAAGAAGCTTGTACTGAAGTGTGTGTGGTTTTGTATTTTTTTTTTGTCTACTAATAAATTGTTAACTTCTGTACCTTCTCCTGGAAAACAGCATCCATTCAGATCAATTCAGAACAATTTCGCTGTAACTCTCTACTGCTGTTCTGTGTTTTCTTTCCCTTCTGCCATATTAATTTTCTTGAACTTTTAAGGAAGAGGACATTGGCCTGTCCCCTTTCTTGGAGACAGCGAGAGAGAGAAGGGCACTTCCAGAATTTAAGTGCAAGAATGGCTGACGCGGCCAGAAAAAATGCTTGTTTCTAGATATCCTGAGTTCATAATTATGCCAAAAAAATCTTTTTTTTTTGTATAGGCTGTAGGTCTTGTAACGCCTTCATGCTCTGGCCCTACGCAGGATTCTCCTGGCTTTGCCTGCGAACAAGGGCTGCTCCTGAGCCATCCTGTGAAGCTCAGTCCTGCAGCCAAAGGTGCCAGCCTCTATGCTGAGTGCAGAACCAGTCAGGCTGCAGCGTTTGCAGAATTAATTTAATTTTCCAAGTTTTTTTTTTTTTTTTTTTTTTTTTTTTTTTTTTTTAGTGGTGTTATCTCTCTTGGGATAATTTTTAAGTTTTTTTTTTTTTTTTTTTTGATATTGCGAAATGAGACCTTTTTCTTGTGTTACGTTTTTAACAGGACCCTCCTTCTTCCTCTTTTTCCGCCTTTGTTTCTCAGGGCCAGGGCTGCAGGGCACACTCGGCCTGGGGGTGCGAGGTGCGAGGAGGCCCCTGCTCCGGAGCGGGTGGGCCCCGGTTCTGCTCTGCCCGGGCGCTGGGGGCAGCAGCCCGAGGCCTCGCAGCCGCGAGGGGCAGCCGGAGGCCGCAGCAGGGCGCTGCTACCAGGGGCCGCGCCTGAACGGGCGCCCTAGCCCTGCCGTGCGGTACCGGCG
>JAWLRI010000219.1:597646-641501 GCA_034781795.1 Crypturellus tataupa | reverse complement strand
AGGTGCGGGCCCGCTCGCGGCGCGGGGCTTGCCCGTGCGCTCGCAGCGCTGCTCGTGCGGCCCGAGCGCTCCCGCAGCGAGCGTGCGCCCGGGTCGTGTCTCCCCAGCGCTGTGCCGATCCCTCCTTCCGTGGCTTCGCCGCCTTCTGCGGCTATTTCAAGTTTACGCTCTTCAGACTGCGCTCTCGCTGGGATGCGCTGCCTTCTGCCCCTCGCTCTGAGGCAAGAGCTCGTTGACGGCCGCTTGACCCGTTACATACGGGGTCTGGAGCGCTCTGTGCAGGTGTAGCACCTCTCCAGTCCTTCTCCCTTGCAGAAAAGCCTGGCGAGGCTCCAGGCCTCGGGTGGACGAGGTGTATGGCGGCAGGCGAAGGCCAGGAAGGGCCCGTTTTAGAAACGGGTGCTGATTTGGGTGCATCAGTCTGTGTGTGTCCAGCTGGGACGCGGAGCTCCTTCCACCCCGCCGCGCGGAAGCGTCGCCCTCCCGCCTGCCGGGGCCGCTGCACGGTGACGCCCGCTGGGATGGAGGTCCCAACGTGCCGCTCCTCTCGGAGCAGGAATTCTTATAGCCTCTGGCTCCCGCTTTTCTTGCCAGCTCCTCTTGCCTTTACTGCTGGGGCTGTAACGGCTCCTGAAGTGACACTGCGGAAGGCTGCTGTTCTCAGTTCTGTGGTCGCTGTGCATGGGAAGCTTTGATAACGTTCTGTGCGGGACTTAAAAGTCCAAGCATACGAAATATTGAATTTTTGTAAGTTAGTTTTTGGACTCTGTTTATCTTCTAGCTTGTCATTTATTTACTTGGTAGTTGGAAACACTTCTGAAAAATACCCTTTTTGTGTGAGCGGGGGGAATGTGTAAAACTCTTATCTGTATTGAAGATATAGGAGGGGGAAAAAGAGTGAGCTTCAGCAAGTGACAAAATATGATTGTGTTGAAGTACTCAAGCTACTGTCTGTCACAGTTGAGAAACGTTATTTGAAGAGCTGATTTCAAACCCCAAATAGAAATATGTCGTAGACTTTTTTATGGGGCTTAGTAGAGATATGCTTTAAACTAAAACCAGGTTAATTTTCGAGGTGTTGGGTGATTTTTCAGGCTCTTACTATATCAGGAGTAAAAGCTCTGTAACAGCTCTGTCGAAAAGCTCTCCAATATGTTGGCCTGCACTTGGCCTGGCTGCCAGGTTTGCAGCATGTGTTTACAGGCTGCCAAGGTTGTGTTTTAGGCATTTTCTTTGTTCTGAAGAGGGCCAGGTCTCTGCTGCTAATCTCTGGCTTTAGTACCTTTTAAGATACACTCCTGAATGGCTGTGTCGAAATTACAGGAGCAAGTTGTGTTTGCTGCTTAAAAGCTGTTTATTCCAAAGACTTTTAGAGGTAGTTGGCTAACAAACCTTGACAGAAAAATAGTGAGAATCAATTTCTGAAAGGAGCAGAAGCCTCTTAGGACCGTGTAGAAAACGCATGGATTATAGTTTGACCAACTAACTGGCTATTAGAAGGCCTCACGAAGCCTTTTGTGTAGCTACTTAATGCACCAAGGAGCAGCGTTGTTCATTCTGGTTTATTTTTAATAACTGTCTGTTGTTAGGTATCTATCCCGTGTCTAGAAACTCTGGACGGTAAGGATAGATAACAAGGTTTGTCACCTACCAAATGAGCTTTTTGCTAAAGTAAATATTTTGAATTAATTATTGCCACAGTATTTTTATTGACTGAATTTCTGTTGACCAATTCTAACTGCCAGCGGAAAAGAAGACGCTATTAAAAGTATGCTTTTAATAGAGCTTACAGTGTGTTAGCAGGTAGCTGTTTTTTTTTCTTATTTCTTTCAATGTAAATTGTAAAGATTTGACACTTTTCCCTATATATTATCCTATTTGTTTCTCAGTCAATCACTTGGAATTCAGAGTCTGTTCCACAACATAGCAGTATTCAAAGGTCCCACTTGCAGAAAGGGGCCTGACTTATTAGCAAACTGACACGCTTGAGAGCCGTCTCGTGGCACTGGGATTTCTGGTGCAAGTGTGTTACTTGTATGCACAGCTGTGCAGGAAGAGGTTTGAACACACAGCTATCGATCTGCTCTCTGGAAAAAACAAGCCAGGAATCCTTAACTAGTTGAGCAGTATGTGCAAACATGTAGCAGGGCATATTTTGATACTGTCCAAAGATTTAGGTGAGTTAAGCATGTATATTGAAATGTTAGAGAGATTGGCTAAAAGCTAAGAGTCTCTCCTGTCAAATATTTGAGTTTTTTTTATTCCAGGCCTTTTATTTTCATTAAGAAATATATTGTTTTTTTCCTTAATGATATTCATTTATTTAATGATGACCAGATAATTAAAAAAAAACAGTAATTGTTTTAATTTCAAGGTAGACTTTTGATAAAACATGCTAAATGAGTTAGCTAATGTTTATCAATGCTGAAATGCTAACACTCAACATGTGGCCAGTATTTATTCCCATGGAGTCTGTAGTGCTATTGCATGCATTGTATCCGAGAATATTTTCTTTTCCTAATTCTGACTGCTTTGATTTTGAATTCTATTAATAATATAGACATATAATTTATATTAATATATTAATGTATAGACATATTAATAATACAGGTGTTCTGTTAATAATATTCTCACATTACATATATTCAGTTCTGATTTCCTTTTGTTCCGGCATTCTTAACTTTGAGACTTCTGAAATGTCATTGTAAATTAGCTACCTGTTGAGTAGTTTTCATCAGGCAGGCTCAGCTCACATATCTTGGGCATTCTGTGGACTTTGTCAACACACTGCAATGCTAAAAAGAACAAACAGCACAGAAAATGAATGAAAAGCTCTGTAGGACACGTTACGATGTTGCTGCTGACACAACACATACTTTAATGACTTTAATTGGGTTTGCCTCAACTTCATACTCGTAGCAGTGGAACTCCAAGATGCAGAGGGATGTGTGACTGTGGGGGTGTCATCCCCACTCCCCTCCGAAGACACTAGTAAATAATGCTAGTGCTGTGGCCTGAGCTCTTCTCAAAGAGACAAGGGAGGGCAGCAGATAGTGTTTGGGGTACTAAAATGGATGTTTTGTAGCTTTCATTGAGTTTAGACTGAACTGCTTAGGAAGGGTATCATTATAAGTCCCCGAAGCCCCTCGGACTAGTGTCGAGTCTGCTTTTTCATATGCTTCCATGGTTCTTGGACCAAAGGAAAGCATCCGGTTCGCAAGTGGATCCCAGGTAGCACATGAGGATGTCTGAACTCTGCAGGGAGCTGGTGAGTTTTTGCAGAAATTTGAAATTGGAAGGAAGAGCCTCACTTATGTAGGAGTTTAAGAAGGCAGTTCCGCAGTGTGTGCTCCTGAAGAAGTCTGTTTCAAAGGGAAAACAACATATTTTGAAATACCAAATGTACAGTGTTTTGAGGTGCTAAGAGGAGATTCCACACGAAAAGGTGAGGATCCTGTGATCCCTTCCCAGAGCAGCGAATGCCAGTGCTTGCACCCAAAGGCTGCTGAATCGGTGCGGAATTCAGCAGGTGCCAGTTTTATTTGATGTATGAGCTCCCAGCAAGTCATTCAGGATTACAGAGGGTACCCTGAAAACAATCCTAAGTACTTCAGGAAGAAGATAACATAAAACCGCACATTTACTACAGAAATTATAAGGGTTTGTTTTTGTGTATAAGTAATTTATCGTCTTCTCAGGCCATTAAACAAGGCAGGGCAGGTGCATTCTCTGTGAGGCTGGAGCTGCCTAGAAGACCCGTGGCTGCAGGGCTGCAGTGTCCAGCCTGGGCAACTTAACCCGCGCCTCTGTGGGTCCTGCCTGCCCAGGCCACGCTGGGCACGTTCCTGACCGCAGAAGCCTCATTTCCACGAGGTTTGGAGCATGGGCCTGGCCTCATAGCAAGCGTGGGGGGGACAAGTATGTCTGCCAGCAGAGAAATGTCTAGCCCTACTATGTGCCTCATTTAGGGAAATCTGAGAGAATCTGAATTAAAAGTTTAAATTAAAAGCATCAGTTTGCTTTTGCACTGGTGTGATACATACTAATTCCACACGTAAGACAAGTTCTTTCATACCCAGACTTCTGGCTTCTGCTGAAATGGTTGTGGTGTGTGCATGGTTTTTTTTTTTTTTTTTTTTTTTTTTTTTTTTCTGTTGCATCTTCAATTAGAGTGGATTTTAGATCTAATGAAGAAGTGCACTTCAGAACATATGGTTGCAGTTGAATTCACTATGTACATCATGCATAGAAATGAATTATTCAGGAAAATTCATAGCTGTGAAACTGCTCGCTTGAAAAAAGCCCCTTAGAAATATACCTTAGCCTCTTAGAATATCTGTTTGCTCTATAAGTGTGTATGCAAATTTTAAGGTCGAAGTCCAAGACCTGGTTTGAATGCAAGCTGTTTTCTTCTATATGTCTGATAAGATCCACTGTTGTTTTTAGCCCTAACCTGAGTCATGCCATAACAGAACCCTGGCAGTACCATGTGACAGCCAATGCAGATCTCCAAGGTGGTCATCTGGATTTTATGGAAGTGAAATTGGATATTGCCCCCCCAGCTTCAAGTAGTAAGAAATTCTTCTTTTGTAGAGTGGCACAAGATAAACAGATTTCCTAGGGATGCAAATATTAGGCTAAAGGCAATCTGAGAAACCTTTTGGAAATACACTGTAAATATTATATAACAGTATTGTTTGATCTTGTAAATCTTGGAAGAGTGCCAAAGTTTCAACATGCTTAGATTAAACAATTTAAAGAGCTTTTCAGAGGTATTCTGGTTTCTATCCATTCAAGGAAAAAAACATTTCAGTGTATTCTGTGAGCTGTTTTGTTTTCTCCTTTTCTTATGTTCTGTGTGTGTTACTTTTTTTACATTTATCTTTGGATCCCTACACACGGAACAGGAGTTTGGTGAACTTTCTGGTGCAGGGATGTCTGTGCAGAGTACAGAGTCTGCTGCTTCCTGGGAGCTGACATGGCCTTTCTGGCAGCAGTATGTGTTTGAAAAGAGAGTCTTTACGTCGGAAACCTTTAATTAGTTTCATATTAAACTCATTTGGGGATTATAGTTGTGTGTTTTTTTTTTTTTTTTTTTTAATCGACAACTACTTAGTTGTAAGGTCAATTTTAGGTATGCTGTTGATTGTAGGGAATACAGATGGATGGAGATCTGTATCATAGAAGCATATTACTGCCTTCTCCTTTATCTCCTCAATATTCACTTATTAAAAGTTGAAGTTTAACATCCGTTTTTTACTTTAGAAATTTCCAAAGCTTTCAAATACAGTTTTGAGAAGTTGAATACATAGCCTCGCTAAAAAAAAAAAAAAAAAAAGGCATTTAAATAATACTTTGTTTCTTTTTGTTGACATCATACCCTGATAATTTGATTTGGAATAAATCTTTGAGTATAGAGTATGGGCTGCACATATGCGTATGCCAAAATTATAGTGGCTGGCTCGTGCTTTGTGTTGTTTTTGTCTGTGCTGCACGTGATCTGAAATGGTGGTTCCTGTTTTTGCTGGGCGCCAGGACTGGCAGCAGTAGGGAAGGCAGCCTGGAGCCCGGTCGTGCTAGATCCTGTGTGGAGCATTTGTGCTGGTAGCCTGCTGTCCTGGGCACCGCTGTGCAGCCAGGGAAGCGCCCCTAGAGCTTCCTATAGGGGAGAGTTCCCAAGGAAAACAAAGAGAAAGCCTTGCTTAATGCATATAGCAAATAAATATTACTGTCATTCTTTTTCTTAGCAAGTGTTGTTTAAGTAAGCTATGATTCTTCAACTGTGATGTTCATGATTTTGGATGAACCACAAAAGAACCCTCAAGATGTTGGGTCATATTTGAAAACTTCCTGATGTTTTCCCTAGAAGTGAGGACTAGAGAAAATTACTCCCTAATGCAAGAGAAAGAGCAAAAACTAACGATTTCATGCTGGAATATTTCCCTAGGCACAAGTATCTTGAACTTTAATCATTTTGAAACTTTAACCTACAACAGATAACACAGCCAGATTTTTTTTTTCCAGGAATACTATGAACTTACGATGTCAAAGCAAGATAGGTAAACTTGGATCAAGTCAGGAGAATATAAAATCATGCAACTCCCCCTCCGATAGCATTCAACTCAATGCAGGATCTCTAGAGAGTCTATTTAAATATTTCTGGTTTTTTTTAATATGTTTGTATCAGTGATATTAAATTGTTGTGCCCATGCATAAATGTATTAGCATTGCTGCAGTGCTTAACTGCTGTTCTGACCCCTAAAGTTGTGTCACAAAATTTGTATGTGTCTGAGACCCAAAAGCCATGGATCACGTGGGGCTCCGAGGTCAGTAGGAGGCAGCAGCTCCGTGGCAGTTCTGGCACTGCGGCAGTGTGAGGATGAACTGCACGTGTCACTGGAGCTCAGGGTACCCCAGCAACGTCTCTTCACTTGCTTTCTCTGATGGTTGTAGCTAAGATTATTTGGCAGCCCTCATTCCAGAAGAGCCTGACTGTCTCCTGATGCCCTCTGTGGCATGGGAGCTACATTTGAATTATTGAAAAGCTCCATGCAGCTGGAGAGTGGCTTGGGGAAGGCTTTCCAGAACGTGATTGCTCCAGCACTGTACTGTGCTGCACCACATGCTTCTTGCAGGGTTCTTTGCCCTGCGTTTTACAGGATGTAATGAAGAATAATGGTGGTAGAGGACTTGAAACAGATATTCATGAATCCTCACTTCTTAATCTTGTCAACATGATTTCATTTGTTTATTTATTGAGAGCCAACACCTTTTCAAAAGTGCTGATGGACAGCATTGAGTGCCATGAGCCTACAAGTAATGGTTTATACCAATAAACTGCTACAAACTAATGTTTCTTTAGAAACTGCCAAATAGGGAAAATAAGGGTAATACAAATAGAAGTACAGCTGCAGAGGAAGGGGACCTTTGCTCCATCATCTTCACTCAGTATAGATTTACAACCAGTTAGATTTAAGTATGTGTGTTAATCACATCTTCTGTTACCAATACTTTGCTTATGGACACAGAAGTTGTGAAAACGTGCATTAGCCTGTCACAAACATTAAGTATAGATGAGCTCTTTATGTATAGCATGTCACTCTAATTAGAATGTTGCTAGAATGTGGTGTGCAGGAGTATCTTTCCATAAAAATTCACATTCTGATGATCAAGGTGTCCGTCTCACTGTTAAGTGTCAACATGTAGTCCGAAAAGAACATGTCTTTAATCAGAGTGCATTGACCTTGCCTGTCCTCTTGGTTGAGGTAGGCTGAAGAACTTTTTTAACACAACTTCTTTTTTAAGTTTTTTTTTTTTTTTAAGTTTTTTTCCCCCACTATGTTGTTACAAAGCTGTTCACTGTCTCCGTTATTTCAGCAACAGCTTATATTTTACAAAAGAGGACTTTTTCATTTCTTCTAGTTACAAAAAGAATACACTTTCTATGCATCTGCGTTCCTTTCCCATCTCCCTAACTGAGATTTTGGTTTTAATTAAAAATGAATATGTGTTCTCCTTCAAAATAGAGTGAAGTTTTCCTATGGGCTTGTACCTGTGTGCAATGTCTCTTTTGTGTTCAAAAGCACTTCCAACAGCTGTCAGTTAAAGTATGGAGCTAAATGTAGTGCTGTATAGGAACTATTTTGATCTGAATAATGATCATGATTGCAAACTCTTACACAGCCTTAGTCAATGTTGAATCAGACTGAAAAAGCTCAAATCCTCCTAGTCCTTAACTTCAGCTATGTTATGTCACACCCTTCTTCAGGGAGGCTCTTCAGCTCGTGTTTTGAGGCTCCTCTGTTTCCTTAACTTTCCAGTTGTGTTTTGGATACTAGTGTCTTATTTTGACCCATCCATTGAGATTTTCCTTGTAGTAGTCATACTTGGCAGATGTTCATAGGGGAAGAACATTTTCATGTTGATGCTGCCTGGAGGAGCTAGCCAATTATCTGATGTAAACAGCTTCTTCACGTGTGCCCATGTTTCCAGGCTCGGATGGAAGAGAACGCTGTCTTGCTGGGCTGCTGGATTCCCTCTTACATGGGAGCTTGGGAGATGGGGCAGGAAGGAGAGTGTTGTCCTGCTTCTGTAGCTGTCTTGTCGTTATGCTGGATGTCAGATGCAAATGTATTTGGCAAAAATTATCTAAATTTGAATTAACTAGCAGACTTCAGAAGCTCTTTTTGCTACATTTTTTTTTTGTGACATAGCTTATATAGATAGTAAAATATATATATATTTCAGTGTTATAGCAGCAGAATCAGTTCCTGTGTAACAGTATCTTTGAGCAAATGAAGAGAATAAGAATGTGATAATTAACTTCCCCTTTCGTTTCTTGTATAAGGCAGTACTTGCCTGTAGGGGTTAAGTCCCTAAGTGTGATATGTTTGGGTAGTTCATGTGAGCGTTGCTCCTCTGCAGCCTACCTGCCTCAGGCGTGCTGAAACACCCTGCTTTTTGCTGCTCCTGGTTCAGCAACTCGGAGTGCATTCCGTGACCCCCTTGTGTTTCTCTGCTCGCGGCCGACCAGTCGTTACTGCTGCAGCAGCTACTCACTGTTCTGGTACAGGAGACAAATGTGCTTCATCTTCAGATTACTAGTTACTTTGAGATAATGTTTTGGGTAAATTAGTTGGATGAATCCCGGATGTCTGTTCTCGGAGCTCAGAATAGCCTTGCTTTCCATTTGCAAATCTGATGTACAAGCCTGGTTAGAACAGTAACCAGAATATGAGCAGAGGAAAGTAGTTTATATGTGTATACCTCTAAGGGTGTACGTTATGGTGTGAGTCCCAAAGCGAATACTGGTTTGTGTATCCTGTGAAGAGGTCACTGTGCACACCCTTATTGTAAAGATAACAAAGCGTCAAGGTAAAACCTCAAGCGTACCTCGTCATAGTGAGTGTGGTTCCTCGTCCAGAATTCACCCTCTAGGGTGACTTCTGAGCACTCGGAAATTGAGGGAAATAATTACTTTTGAAAATAGCGTTTTGCCTGGATAGGACAAGAGTTCCTCCCCCTCCACCTGGAAATGTTAGAAAGCTTTAGCATTTGCTTTGACTTTCCAGGTGCTATAACTGCAGTTCAGACTTTATTGGAAAATGATCGTTTACTAGAGCAAACGAAGCATCACAAACTGCAGCTATATCTTATTTGGAAGTTTTTTTTTTTGTTGTTTTGTTTTTTAACTTTGACACTGAGAGGATCCACTTTGACAGGCTTATTGTGAAGGGAACATGAGTTTAATTTCAGGTGGACAAAATTGTACCTAATTTTTTAGTTTGGGATTCAAACTATCCTTGGCATGTGTTAAAGAAACGGGGGCTTTTTGAATTTTAAATCTGTTCCTTTGACTACTTGGTAGCTAAAGGAGGATGTTGCTTTGCACAAATGGACATGAAGTGGATTTCTAGCATTATCACAGAGCCCGCTGAGGTGCGAGTTACTAATCTGTAGTGAAGAACGTGTGGGCAGTACCAGCTGCAAGCAGGAACTCGAGCTGTAAACAGCTTTCGGACTTGGCTTTGATATGAGTAGCCTGAGCCTGCAGTTGTGTGTCTGTCCCCAGAGCCGGCCATGGGCTGGTTCGGAACAAATGCGCGGAAGCCTCCACGAGCTCTGGTGGAAGTGGGCCGAACCGAATAATCACATTGCACTCCATGCTTTCATTTAACCAATCTCTCAAGCGTAGTCGGTGTTTCTTGTTTATGACTCGATGTTTGTCAGGCAGAGCCCCCTGTGTACGCCAAAGCAGAGGGCTCTTCTCAGTTTCTTCTGTTTCCAGTGCTCCGGTTGCGTGCTGGGCGCCTTGGCTTCGCGGCAGTTGAGTTGGAGGCTGCTCTTCCAGGGAGGCGGCGGGGCTCGCGCGCAGCCTTCACGTGCCGCAGAGCACCCGGGCGCTGCTTTCTAGCCCGGATCTGAGCGTTCAGGTTCTTTGAGCCTGTGTTATTCCTGGGAAACGTGCCCCAGCCTCCAGGGAGTGTGTAGGTGTCCCGTCTGCCCTGGGAGCATGTGGGCTGATTGGGGCAGATCACAGAGTGTTTATGTAGTTGTATTTACAGCCCTGCCACTGAAGAGGCAATATACTACAGAGGTGTGGGGAGAACCTTTGCACTAAGGTAGCTTGATAAAAACAAATAGAAATGAGAATAAGCTCATCTGCCACGTGCCTCTGTTCTTGTTTAATGGTAAACACCAGTGTTGATATTTACAAAACTGATTTAATAAATAGACATACTGTTAAAACTGCATCTCCTAGCTATTATTCTTGGTGTAGTAGGTGTCAGAGAGAAACACAGGTGTTACTGTGCTGTTGGGAAGGTTCAGCTGATACAAGCTAGAATACTATTAGTATTCTAGCTAGTTGCTTTTATTTTAGTCTTATTTTAAACATTTATAAATTGATTTGTGTATTTATTTTAATGAAAGGTTTTTAACCAAGAAAAAAAGGGCAGGCTGAGGAACTACTACTCCCTCTCCATAAGAAACAGATACTTCTAACTTCTCTGTGGTTTTACCTGTTTAGAATTATATTTCAAGTTGTAACTAGGGAATGTATAAATTGCACTTTCAGGGTTCTGTTAATAAAAAATGTCTTTTAAATTAGGTAGCCCGCGTATGTAGCTGTATTCCAACATTGCAATACTTTTCAACAAGCAATCTGAAGAAAAACTTTGTGGTAGTAAATCTTTATATATCCTCAGCAGAGGACATGGGGGAGTTGCAGCTATGTTTCAGGATAAGATATTTTTAGAAGTTGAAGTCTTTTTGTCATTATAAAATAATGATTTCCACATCTCTATCTATTCTTTCCCACTTCGTTTTTCCTGCAGAAAAGCTTGCACTCGTGCTTCGTTTTGCTGTCTCGTTCAGCTAGGTTGAGGTAGCAATTTCTTCTATCTCTCTCTCTTTTCCCTTTGCTCCTTTAACAAAACTCTTTCCTTACTTTTACTCACCTGTGGCCTGGGAGAACAGAAGCAGAAGCCTTTCGTAGCCCTCACTGCTGGGGTGGGAAGGAGGACTACACAGAGCTGCTTTCCAAGGACGAAATAGAAATATATTCCCACTTATGTGGAGATACAGCTAGATTTCTATGCACATTACAACTTGGAAGGGAAAGAAAAAAAGAGTTGGAAATGAAGGTACTTCTTAAAATGGTCTTTCCACATAGACTTCTTTTCTGGAAATTTTGCAAAACTGGAAAGCAAAGCCTAGCATGCACATGGCCTGGGTTTAAAAGAAAACAGTCTGACTAAAGAACTGAATAGAATGCTACAATAATTTGAGGAGTTTTGGGCAACTGTGGGGTTTGGGTGGCAGGAAGACGTGTTTATATTGTATGTTTGCAACTCTTTATGCACCACAGAAAACTTGACCCCTGTTTGCCAGAGGTGGTCGTCTTGATTTAGCTCTGTGCTTCTTCCCTGGCTGCTCTTGGCCCCTTTGGTTCCTGCAGTTCCTGCTGTGGGAACTTCAGTGAGCTTCAGGAAAAGGTGTCTTGCTTAGCTGAACTGATTTAACTTAGCTAACTTTGCCTCAGATGGATTAGGGAGCCTCATTTAATCCTCTTATTACAGACCTCGTTGAAGGGAAGCTAGGGAGGGGTAATAAACACCTGTGGTATAATGGGGAAGGCCAGAAATACATCTAATTTGCCTAGCTTTTTGCAATGTGAAACCCTGCTTGTGCCTTAGGAAACTGCTTTATAATCTGGCTATCTTGGTTTTTAGTGATTTGTAGTAATCATAGGGCAGCAGAGTACTTGCTTTGGGGGGTAAAGTGCAAAAAGATGGCTTTATGAAACTATGTTTCAAATAGGTGAACATAACTGATAAAAAAATAAATAATTAAAAAAGCTAGAAAGCTGCTTAAGCTTTCTATTTCTGCTGGCTTAATAACATGGAAATCATGCTGGACGTTTCATTTTAAAGTTCCCATGTATGGGCCTAAAATACAGCTACCGTATGACCCATAATATGTTGATGAAGTTCAGTGCCTAGATAGATAAAAAGGGATGGTGAAAGTCTTCAAGGCTTTTGAAAACTGTTTTATTATACCCGGTTTCAGTTTCTTCTGAGGACTGACAGATCAGTTGTCTTGAAGCTTAATTGCCTATTAAATCACCTGCAGATGCAGTTAGATGCTTTTCAGTAGCTTAACTCTTGTGCATGTTAAAGTCTGCTAGAGGCCCAGGTGGGAGGGAGGAGACCTCTGCAGATGCTCTGAATTTGTACGGCCCTTCCCTGCTCCAGTGTTTGCTTCTGCTTGAGACCATAGGTTTGCAAAATGACTTGTGATCTCTCTACTGTCTATACTGTGCCTATTTGGTTACTCACATGCAGATGGTAAGAACAGTAATTTAGAAATGATTTTATTAAGCTCTTAAGAGATTTATATAAGTTTTACTGAAGTAGAAGGTGAGTTCGGGATACTGATGGGTTCTGCAGTCTTATAGAGTCGCAGTGTTCCTTCTAAAAACTCAAAGAGAAGCAGGGTGGGATGGGGGAAATCAGGCTTTAGCATCTCTGTTTTGTAGTTTGTCAGAATCCCCTTGAGGACCAAAGAGCTCTCTAACACAGGAGGGGCAAGTTTTGTTCAGTTCATAATTTCAGTTCATGATTTCATAATCAGAAATTCCTGCTCCTCTGTTTCACTTCTGGTACTTGCAACCACAATACCCGCTCTTCCTTAGCAGAGGAGCTTTGGAAGCTTCAAATCAAAGTTGTTTTCTCTTGTCCGGTACAATACTGGCCTTACTATCTGAAGGAGAGTATTAAGTAGTGATGCTTTTAAGAAATTAAAATACCTAAGGTTCCTCCTTTGTTTTTTTTTTTTTTTTTTTTTTTTTTTTTTTTTTTTTCCCAAAAGATATACATAGAACTGTTATGCTGATTTTTTTTTTTTTTTTTTCTCCTTCGGAGGGACATTGCATAGTGGTGGGAAGAAGGCAGCTAAGCATGATGTATAGGAATAATTAATCCAAAGAAAATTCATGTACAGAAGTCTTATTCAGTCCTAGAGGGGTACATTGAGGGTCTCCCATCCAAGTATGGGTATAAAATAAAGGAAGTTCTTAGGAAGTCATTTATCTTAGAGCATATAGTTTGGACAAGTAACTGTGCTCATTGCTTGCTTTGCTTGCTTCCACTCTCAGTCCTAGAAGGTTCCAAGTAATCTATATTTTCATCATTCTGAAAATACAGCTTTCTTCAGAAAATCTTAGTAAAGAGTGAATTGTTGCAAATCAACACTAGGCGAGTGTTGGGGTAACTTTGTGTTTATGGCTAATACCCGTTATTTTAAATTATCTTCAGTAATTTTGTTACAAATAAGGCATATACACGCCTAAGGCAGAGGGAGCTTGTTGGGATGGGCTGGCAAACTTTATAATCCAGTTGTTCTTAATGGTAGGAGCAGAAGCTGTGGATAACTGTCTTATGAAAGAAATCAGCATGTGCATGTCTGCGTAACTCCTGTGAAATGGAAATGGAAGAGCTAGAGGAAAGTGGAAGAACAACACAGTTCCAGAATGCAGAAGCAGGAAGCTTCTCAATGAGAAGCTATTTCTCAGTCAGGAGAAGCTGTGTGTTAGCGTGCAGGGGCAAGTGTTTCTGCTCTTCTATACGCACCTGTGGTGACAAAGGCACTGCTGATTCCTTATCTCAGTGCCTGTTGTGTTTGGCAAAGGTGTAAACCCTGCTTGTTTTTAGTTCCAGATCTGGGTTTACAGAAATAATAAATTCTGCTGTTTTTTATTTCAGGTAGCACATGTAGTGTCAAGTGTGTGTGTGTGTGTGTGTGCAAGTAAAGAATGAGGTCTTGTTTGTGCATGGTTAATTTTGAGTTGATTGCCAAGGCGCAGCAAGATTCTTCCTCCAGAGCAGCAGTGGCTTGGGTATGAGCACACTAATTTGAGAAACCTGAGTTGCACAGTCCAGGGCACATGACTTGTGTTATAAAATAAAGCAAGGTGTGATCAAAGTAAGTGGGAAGCGTAACAGGTTGGGTAATACTTGTGCTGGCACAAAAGTCGAGGTTTTTGCTGCGGTTATAACTTTTGGGATTATCTTCATTTCTTAAAGATACTTCCTTGTCTTTTTAGGTAAATAAAATGAACATTATGGTCCTCTAAATGTAGTGGCTTCTGTTTTCTATGCATTTATTCCTGTTCTGTGTGTAAAACTTCGGTTGTATTTTCTAATGAACACAGAACGTAGCTTGCAAGGCTTGAAAATGTGTTTTCATAGTAGGAGATTTTGCAGCCAGCACTCTGTTTTAAAACATATTCAGAGCAAGTGCAAGAGACTTTCATGTGTTATGATTCCTAGAAATACATGTGGATGGAATCAATGATTGTAAAGACAAAATATCTCTAGATAGTGAAGTCAGGTTTATTACAGTGTAATTTCTTTTTGAAAACAAGTTGCTTTTTAAAAGATTTTTATCTAAAATAACTAATGAGTGTAGTGGTATTAAATAAAAGTGTAAAGATACCAAAAATAACTTCTGATTCTCTTTGATCTTCATTTTGTCTAAAGATATAGAGTACTACCAGAGACTCTTGTAAGCAAACTTCATTAATCTGAACAAATTCTTTTGAGAAAGAGCAGCTAAAATGTTGATTAAGACAGTGAATAATCTTGAGTTTTAATTTTCAATACAAGTCAAGTTAACTCTGCATTAGGGTCATGCTACTAAGTTGTGTTGTGTTGCTGCAAAATCTGCATGTAGCTACAGGTGTTTGCCTTGGCTTTCCAATTAATCGTTCTGCTTCTTGGCAACACTGGTACTGGGCAGGGAAAGGCAGTTAGAGGGACAGCCTGGGCAGGCTTCAGCCTTTACAACTTCTGGCTGCCTCGAAGTACGGTGCTTACGTGCTACACTAGACTGCTGGAGCAGATGCAATAGAGCTATGTTTGTGCGTTTCCATCTGCATTTTCTGTAATAGCCTTAAAAGGACTCTTCTATAACTGAGAAAGTTTATTTTTGTTAATATCCACATAGTTTAGTGAAGTTCAGTGCATCTATAATGGAAGTTTGCATAACTTTCTGTATTTACCTTAAGGCTTTATGCTGCTATCTAAGAGTAAGAATGATCCTATTGGAAGAGATCCAGACACAGATAATGGATACTGAAGCTTAGAAAAATAATGACCTCGGGTTCAGACAGCACATCATTATGGAAGGTGGTTCCAGCGAAGCACCAGCGGATGCAATAGGTGTCTCAGTGGTCTCTGTCGGAGTTAGCAGAGGAGGAAACGTGCGCAGGGGACTGCGCTTCCCCGCCGCGCAGACCGTGCTCCGCTCCCGGGAGCTCGCGCTGCTTGTCGTGGTTTCTCCAAGCTCCCTTGTGAGGAAAGGAAACTGGTGTAACCAGTGTGTGTGAGGTATAGAACAGAATTTATGCTGTTACTTGGTGAAGCCCCCCACTGCAGTCCACAGTGCAGAACTTCCAAGACATAAGAAGACTTGGGCTGTCTCCCAGCCTGTAGGCTGGTTGACTAAATTACTATTTTTAAGGTGTTTTCTAGGGTTTGGCTTTTTTTTCCTGCCTATTTTCCTCCACTTGTTGCTGCTGCCTTTGAATGCTGCCTTAATGGTCAAGCAATGCAGGAACTAAACTAGCAGGATAGGTGGCTGGCAGTGGGGACAGGGGAGGGCACTTGGTTGTTGGAGGGCTTGGCTTGGCCTTTATCACACACTTCTCTGAGTTAAATAGAGGGACAGCAGCAAAGAAAGTTGTTTCCGTTTAAGTACCAGCACATTGAAGTTCGGTGGCAAAGTACTGCTTGAAGAGCAGGGGATCACTGCAAATCCAAACGATAAGGAGTGGATGGCTGTATAAGGGATGGCAGTAGTGTTTTGGAATGTGTATGTTAACCCCAAGCTGTAAACTGTGAAGAGCAGCAAGAAAGCAGCACTAGGAAGAGGTAAGAAATTTCCTAGCAACATCAAAATAAGTGCTGCAAACAGCGTTTATCAGTAGGAATTTCACAGCTGCAACATCGAGGACATCCTTGCGGTACCCGAGAACAGTGTGTGAACACAGCTAGCATCAGCGTGCAGTGAGGTGGGAAGGGATGGGAGGAAAGGTGTCACTTGGGTCTTAGGTGCGTGTAGGGCGGGTTTTGGTGTTTGGGATCTAGATATGAGAGGGAGAAAAGCTCCTCTAAAGGCTGGTTTAGCCCAGCTGAATGGGTAGCTGGGGCTGACCCTTTGAGAAGCTGCTCTCTCCGCAGCAGCAGCAGCCTGTGGGGACCGTCGTCTTCGGCTGGATGCCCTCCATGGCTGCTTCCCTAAAGGGGGGTAGGGTGGAATTCCAATAAATGCTCACTTAGAAGCAATGTAAATATTTTATTCTTCAGCCCCTTAGGGAAGGAAGTTTGTGGTGTTCGTCACACTGCAGTACTGAAGAACATAAAGCAGCTGGCTTGAGTTCTGTCTGTGCTCTTGACTGGATTAAGGATAACTTTGGATATTTTGATATATTTTGATACTGTGTACAACTTCCAGTTATTAACAGTTAATTGATTTAAGTATATGCAATGGGATTGCGTATCTTAAGTAAAGATTTACTCTTAATAAATTGCTCTTTTGATCATTCCTCAGAGATTTCTCAGTGATTTTAGGCAAGATACAGTTGGGCTTGTTAACTGAAAACAATACATTTTTGCTGAAAATAAATAACTACCTATTACTGTAATGGTCTCTGCAAGGAATAGATGAAATTAATTTAGCTCCTCTGTGCCAGAGTTCCACTTAATTTTGCAGGAATTAAAGGATTGCATTTTTTTTTCTTTCTCTGTTAGTCAAGATGATTGGGTGTTTATGATGTTGCAGAAACTTAGAGATTTGTGGTACAGTGTGAAGACATGTTTACTTCAACTGTAGTAATCATGGGCAATGCAAACAGCTTACTGCTCTAAGAAGCCTGTGTAATTTGGTAAACATGCATCTCAAATGGATTGGTCAACAGTCTCAATTGCGTTGTTTTAAGCCACTGCTGCATACGTATTATGTATTTTCTTGTTATGGGAAGAAACACAGACTTAAGCATTTGTGCTGTCTCTAAAACAGTGAAGGAAGCAGTTATTCCAGCTCTAGTATTGGCACAGTCAACAACATCTTTTTAAAAGCCTGATAACGGAATAGAGTCTGATGCCTGAAACTACCTAACTGGTGCCAAAGGACTGGCTAGAAAGTCTTGGCTTAGATTCTGTTTAAACTTGTGCCTGTGTGCACTTTGAGCTTACAGCTGCATGCTTAGTCGAAGCTTGGAACATGCTGCACAATGCTGATGTAAAAATACATAGTGTATCTTATACTATGAATTGAAAACACTTGAATTTGGTTTTGCCTCCTTTTTTCTCTTCCTTTTTTTTTAAAGCAAATATAATATTGAACTCTGACACTATGACACTATTTAGCACTGGGAAACTAGTCTGAAATTAAATGTTAATAAGTGAGAATCTTTATTTTTAAAAAGTTACATGCTACTCTTAAACTGTCCCTGAACTAAATAATTTACATGGAACCTAGAAAGGATGCTACAGTAGTTGCTATTTTGTTGTCTTGTTTCTTTTTCTTTTTTTCTCTTTTTGACTCTGCTTTCTTTTTCCTTTTAGACTCCATGAAGAAATTATTGACTTTTATAAGTATATGTCTCCCAGACCTGAGGAAGAGAGAATGCGGATGGAAGTGGTGAACAGGATAGAAAACGTTATAAAAGAGCTCTGGCCTAATGCAGATGTGAGTAGGATACTGTTAAAACATAAAACCAACATTCTGTGCTGCTTTGCCTATGAATGCTGAATAATGAAAATACTTCCACATTCCAAAAAAAAAAAAAAGGGTGTTTTGGTCAAATGAGTGAGGTGATCCTCATTTCTAGAATAACATGGCTCAACAGTATCAGAAGTGATCTTTGACCCTGTCTCAGTAAAAGATAGTATTTTGACATGGCTGACTTTAACCCGCTATTTGTTTCAGGTCTTCTTGGTCTGGTTTTTTTGAACGTATTTTAAGGAATTGGCACAATATGGCTACTGGAATGCTACAGAAGCTGTGTGTATCGAGCTGTGTAGAGGTTATAAGTATTAACTGGTTGTGGATAAAGTATTAGTGATACATAAAATAAAAAGGAAGAGGCACACTCCCCTCAGAGCAGTTATAAAGGATGGGTGCAGTTAACACTTAACCTGATCACTTGCCCTTTAAGGAGAAGCAATCCCAGATGTTTTATGGAGCTCTCCTAACCCATGGCAAGTGGTGTAGGCCCGGCTCAAGAGCAGGGATAGCAAGGTGCCAGTGTGACAGAACGTAATATGGGGAGCAGTACAAGTGCAAAATAGTCCTTAATGCGGTATACCCTGCCAAAGGCTTGTGGTAGGGAATTCACCAAAATAACTGACTGCTTCAGCCTAAATAGGGTGTCAGTGTTTCCTTGATGGGTCCATGTGCTCCAATCTTAGTTGCATAATGGGATGAATGGACTTAATACCAGGAGATCTTTCTTTACCACTAACACCCTGAATAGGACACACGGACTTAAACGATTTGGGTCTCCAAGAACTCGTTATTTGACTTAAAATTATTTTTCCGTAACCATAATCTTTTTAAGAGCAAGCAAATTACAAACCCTTATCTTTTAGTTCTTCTTATTCAAATATATGTTTTATTTCCTTGCCCAAGTGTCTACGAAAACTCATTACAAAATCCAGTCATCATCCTGCCGGGACAGCATCCCATAGCATCAGCAACACCACGCTGTAGATATAGAGCCTGGGTAGGTGGACGACAGAGGGGAATAAAACCTGGCTCATCTGCTGGGCCCTAGGCAAGTGTTCAACAGCTGTATCCAGCTGCCAGGCAGACTTTCAGCAGCAATTCCCAGTGCTGGGACTGATGCTGCTTTGTACCTTCCTTAGCAAGCTGGATGCTGAGGCAGAACCTTGGGAAGTTAATGAATGACACCAGGCTGGGGAGACTGCTGACACGGTGGAGTGTTGGGCCACCTCTCAGACTCAGCAATCTGGAGAAGTGAACTGATAGAAACGTCGTGAAGTCCAGCAAACGTACAGGAGAAACCTTGCACTTGGGGTTGCATAGTCTCAAGTGGCAGGGCAGGCTGAGGACTGAACGTTTGAGGAGCAGTGTTCCAGGAAAGGGTTTGGGGGTCCTGGCAAGCAGGTCAAACGTGATTGAGCAGGCACAGGCATGAGGGCTGGCCCAGCAGTTGACCACTATGCTTAGCTGCAACATCCCTTAGATGTATCAGGAGTTGAAAAGTGAAGTCTCACTTTTCAGTTGGTGCCAGTTAAAAAGGCCGTCAGAGAGTAAGAACGTTCCAGCTTCCTTTTCTCAGGGCAGTAACTGCTCTTCTCAGTCTAGCTGTATTGTGTGTGGTGTTAAAAAGTGTAGGGGAAGAATTCTCCACTTGTACATCCTTCTACCTGGTTATAACCGGTGATGTTGTTTTTCTAATACTTACCTTACAGACCTGTTTGGGGATCTGATCCACTGCATTCAGCTTGGACATTTTTCTGTTGTAATCTTTTAGTCTTTTGAGTTAATGACTAACCTTTCTGAAATTAGTGCTGGTTTAGCTACTTTTAAGATTTAAGAATGTGCTCTGAGAAGGTGGAGTGGTATTCGGTCCAATGTCCTTAGCTTCAGCTGTAGTGCACAGGGACAAGTTAATGTTTAAGCTGCTCATTTTGATTCTTAGATGCAGCAAATAAATTTGGAAATTAAATTTACACATTTATTTCACTTTCTCATAAAAGCACTCAAATTTTAAGCCTCAAATTGCTATAAAAATAGGATACTGGGAAAAGTAAATCAGGTTTGGTGAGGCAAACTGAATTGTGTGGAATGTATGTGTGTACACATACTTTTTTTTTTTTCTTGTTACACTTACAAAAAGGCTGAAAAAAGCAGATGAAAACTAGGTAGCCTAGACTGCTACTTTATTTATAGAAGTTAGCAATTGTGTAGTTGTGTGATTGCTCTCTCACTCAAGGGGAATAGAAGTGCTTAGAAGGAAACATTCCTAGTAAGTGAGAACTGTTCTTGGCACCAGCAAGACTCTGACCATAAAAAAGGCTTTAATTACACTTAAACTGAACAACCCAAGATGCTGAATTAAAATATTTTAAGTCAAAGATATTTGAGTGGTTGAATATTAAAAATTGTATTAAGCCTAAACTGTGCAGTTACCTGTATGTTACATTTGAAATGCTTCATGTCTGAATATTGCATATTGTACTTCAGTTACAAAACTACTATGAAATAGTAAAGGAGTGGAAAGAATAATTTGTGTTGACAAATGCAGAAAAATTAGTGCTTTAACCATGTAAAAGAAAGGGGAATTTAAATCGGCTATGGGTAGGGTTTTGTTTTGATTGAGGGGATTTTGGTAGCAAGGACTTAGGAAGCTTGAGTGGGTTTTCAAGACCTGGTGTGCATGATGAGGACATGTTTGGACACACGCCATAGTTAAAGCTCCTTCAGGAACTTTAGACTACACCATGAACAGATTTGCCAACATACAGAATAAGTACCAATTCTAGCATGCGGCAATAGCAATACTCCATCACAGTATGCAAACATAAGTCTCTAGGTAGGAAGCTAAAAATATAAACAGCGGTGTTTAACACATCACAAAAACTGATTTTTCACATTTCTCGTGATATAATAGTATCCTATGTTTTGTATTTTAATGCTGTAAATGCTTACAGAGCTTCAGTGGCCTAAGTTCTGATCAGATAATCAAAACCTTTAGCAATTTCCGTTCCGTTTTCCCTATTCTTCCTCTTCCATCTCTCCAGATTTGTTGAGAGAGGGATTGAAGACCGGATGTTCGTTTCTTTTATAATAATTCAGTATTTCTCACACTCCACAATTTATTTTAGCATAGCAGATGTTGTCTCATTCCTTTCAGAAGAGGTCATGTATGTTGTATCAGTAAGTTTATGAATACTTTCAGGACTGTTTATTCAATAAAGGCCCTTTTTGCTGTTGCATTGAACACTTATTTTTGATAATGTGAAAGCATATTTGGATTTCTCTGAATCCCTGAGCAGTGTTTGTTTTATTGTGCAAAAACACTTTTAAGACATTTTTGGTGGGGGAATAAATCATGGTTTACCTGAACCAAAATAGAGTTTGACAGGATATCTTTATTAACACAATAATAATAATAATGATCATTTTAATCCATAATGATATTTGCAGTGCCTTTATACTTTTTTCAAAATCTGGTAAAATATTGATGGCATTTTTTTGTGGTCTCTTTTTAGTGTGAGAAGCAATGAACTCTTGAAATTAAATTTACTGCAAGTGTGTATTTTTTGTTAGAGCATGTAAAATGACAGAAAGTAACCAAGAGGGAGCCCTCATGCTGCTGCTTAGAGTCTGTATTAAAGTATCTAGACACTTACTGCAGAACAGCTTCATTTTCTACCTCTTCCTTTTCCTGTCTCCAAAGAGAAAAGCATAAGAAGTGGGTCACTTCCCACTTAAGCCAGTGGAAATCAAGGTAGTGTGTGAGCCTGATTAATGCAGAATATCTCTCTCTGTGCAGTGGCTCCAGGAAACACATCAGAGTCAGAAGACTCTCTGGCAAAATATTGCTACAAATGTAAAATAATGTAATTTTACATTTTACAAATGTAAAAGTACACAAACATTCCAAAAACATATATACCTTAAATATAGAAAAACATGTTTTAAAAGTGAAGTTTACAGTTTGACACATGAAAGCGAAATAAATAAATAGAGCTATACTGCTTTTTTAATGTTCTATCATTCTTCAGTGTTGTAAAACCTTATATTCTACAGTTTTATGCCAGATCTGATCCTGGTGAAAAATCTTATATCAGAAAGAAAGGATTGCAATAGAAAAATCAGTGTAGTTATTAGGGTTACTCTCACTGGAAATAACCAGGAAGATTAATATGATGTAAAGAAACAAAAATCTAAATATGTAATAGAAAAGAGTGCATGATGTTTGCGTTAGCAATACCAAAGTCTACCAATGGAGGGAAGCAATGGACAACCTTTATTAGCTATTTGACAGAGTGCTTTTGGTGACTTATAAAGTGCTTAAAAATGTTTTCTGTTCTTGTTTTTTCAGGTGCAGATATTTGGAAGTTTTAAAACTGGTTTATATTTACCTACAAGGTTAGTAGTTTTGCAATACAAATTCTATATGAGAAAAAAATACCCTGTGGAAGACACCCTTGTAGTGATTTGACTCCTAATATTTGTGGGAATGTGTGTATACTTGTTAAATTAAGGAAGTGTTAAGCTATTATTATTATGCCAAATATATGGAAATATAATAATTAATACTGTTAACTATAATACAGATTTCTGTGTATGTGAAAGATTTGAATTGCTGAATGACTAAACCAAAACAAGACGCTGGCCTTAAAGGAGAAGCTAAATTTCATCATTTCCACACAAGATTAAATCAAAAGATTTTAATGTTCTTTTCTTTAATGCTAGTGTTAGTATTGAAGTTAAAAATAGTATACATAAATTAAATATAAACTTCTATTTTGTTCCCTCTCTTCTCTTTTGTGAAACCTATACAGTAGCCAACCTCTACATTCAAAATCCATTACTAGTTTTCATAAAGAAAGGTCACTGGAAATTTAGAGATTTTAAGTACTTTTGATAATGAGATAGAATAACAAGGCTTACATGACTGGTGAGGATAAATAAAATGAAATAATAGAAGACTGAGGTTAGTACTTGAATTCAGTTTTGTAGATAATCCAAGGTATTCTTTGGGAGCATGAGGAATTAATACCTAAGACTGCAAGTGAAAGATACTGGAGTGGTTGTGTCATCTCCTTTTGAAAAGAAAACATCCTTAAGATGATCAAAGATTTTGTAAGGATAGTTTCTTATCTAACGACTTGCAAGGAAAGCTGTGTTTTTCTGGAAAGTCTCAAGTAAGGTCTCATCTACAAGTACATGTTAGGTTTTTACGCGTCCTTCTTTGCCCTTTTCATTATTTTAAATATGTTTCATTAACTTTTGGATGCTGGTAATGCAAGAGATGTATTCTTACCATGTGACTGATAACTGCAGTTCTTTAATATGTACATATATATATGTGTATATATATTTATTTTAACATCAGTTTCAAACACTTTACTGTTGCCCATTTGACTTCATATACTTCCTTTCCTGATTTCCGTTCCCAATTTTTTGGTGGAGAATAACTCTAGAAAGAACAGAAAAGAAACATGAATAAACCCATGAAAAAAACCTTTCCTGTGGCAGTACTTTCCAAACTTTAAAATGACCCCAAATTCACATGCTTGTTACTAATTGGCTGTTACCTTCTAACAGAGCTCCCCTTGGTCCTATTTTTCCCTTACTCTTCAGTAAAACTGTATAGCTAAGCTAGGCGTCAGGATCTTGGATTCACAAAGACCTGTCCTGTGTTTCTAATTCTGTTACTGTGTTAGAATTTGTCTAATATCCTTTCACTTAAGCTGATGTTGAAGATTTGGATGATTGTTCAGCTGCTGGATCTCAGTGTTGTCTTGCAGGTAACGTGTATTCAGGGTGATAACAGAACTGCTTTTTCTGCTCTTGGTGTGAGGGAAAATCTTCCCTCTTGCTGGGAGCCAGCCTCGGCCCGGGCTCCGTGCTCGCTTGGCGCGGGTAGATGAGGAGCGCGGGCGCTGCTCGAGCTGCGCAGGCAGCTTGGGGCACCCGTCGGTGCTGCGGCCCTGTGGGCGCTTCAGGATCGTGATGGTTCGGTTTGGTGCCAGTCACGCCTTGAATTTGAGTTTAGACCCTGAGATAAGTTCTGAGGTCCCTCTGGAGTGCAGCGAGGCATGGGAGCCTGGTAGGAGAAAGGCAGAGGGAGGGAGAGCTCCTTCCTTGAGCTGGGTTAGAGGGAAGTTGCTTAGATGATTCCATGTCATTAGCAGCCTGTTGCTTCTGGAGTCATCGTGGCCACACTTGTTGTTTCTTCTTCCCTGCTCCCTGGGCACTGCCCCCCAGCTGCCTGCCATGTGCTACTGCCCAGAAAACCAGCTCTGAGTGCTTACACGGCAGGGAGTTAGCCCCAGAAGTTGGCTTTTTTGGCTTTATTTTATATTGTTGTAGCAAGGAGAGGGTTTTGTCAGGCTAGTGTTTGATTTACTGCAAGTTAGACAAATTCCAGACCTGGAGGAGGGAAAAGACAGGATCTGGTGGTGGGAAAGGTGATGCGGACTTTCCCTTTTTGTGGCAAGCTGTTAAATTAATACAGCCCCAAGGAGGTGATTCACGAGTTCACCTCGTGCTCTGAATAGCTGTTGGGAGAAGCTGATACCTCTGCTTGCAGCGTGGCCGCAGGAGACTAAGCTCTGACTCAGGCAACCCAGTTGATTTGTAGGTATGTCTGTACATTCCCCTGGGTAATCTGAAACATCTCACATATACCAGAGCGTAAGGGTTTCCCCACCACCACCCCGGCCTAAGAAATAAGAATAAATTGGTTGATTAAACTGTATTCCATCAGCTTTCTTCTCATTATATGTGTAAATCTGTTGTCTTTAAGTGTGTTAACCTTTTAATTTGAATATTGCTATTTTTCTTTCAATTTCAGTGATATTGACTTAGTTGTGTTTGGAAAATGGGAGACGTTACCTCTTTGGACCCTGGAAGAAGCTCTTAGAAAGCACAATGTTGCAGATGAAAATTCAGTAAAGGTTTTAGATAAAGCAACTGTAAGTTTGGGGAAAGAGGGTATTCTACTGTTCTAAGTTAAATTTGTAATCCAGGAAATATATCAGTAAAAAAGAAGAATTTTCATAAGCAGAATCTACTTTGCACGTACATTCAGTCTAGAGTGTTCTTTTAATTTATTTGGTGATGTTTTTATTGCTATCAAAATAATTGATACAACCTCATTGAAAGCGTGTCTTCCATTAGGGAAGTCTTGGGTACACAACATACCCTTGATTTTAAGTGTGGTTACATCGTTCATTGATGTGAATTACAGCTGACTTGTGAGTTCCTGAGCTGAGGTTGTGCGCAAAGAGGTTTTTTTTTAACTGCAAGTAAGCAGACATTATTATTATTATTATTATTATTATTATTCAACCATGTATAAAATACGAAGGTATTTCTTGCAGGTTAGACTGAATTCCACGATACCTTTCTACCTTTGTGAAGAAGCTACTTGTTACAGCATTTAGGACTGCTGGGATTTAGACAAGTCTAACTGATAGTTGTTTTTAGTACAGATTTAATGTGGAAATTAATGTGGTTTTGATAAGGAATCAAGGTGTATGTTTTGTTCTCATAACAGTATCTATAGTTTGTATCAAGATATCTTTATTTCTTAAGTATTTGTCTCCCTCTGGTGTTTGTTTTTCCACTGCATCTACCAGAAATTGGCTCTAAAAACAATGTAAAATAAGTCACTTTAGCTTCAATGTTGCATTTTGTTAAACGGTATAGTAAATTGAAAATAGCTTTTATTAGCTGAAAAAGCAGAGTTTATATAAACAGACTGGCAAGGAGAGAGAGCCCTTTTTATCCACCTTCTCAATAAACCCATAGAGCATTTGAGTTTTACAGGTACATGTCATTATTAATGAAAGTAAGTATGTCTTAGAAATGTGTGTTGACTTAATTTCTCTTTCTTTTGGCAGGTACCTATTATTAAACTGACAGATTCTTTCACTGAAGTAAAAGTTGATATCAGTTTTAATGTGCAGAATGGGGTTAAAGCAGCCCAGCTCATCAAAGATTTTATCAAGGTTAGGCAACACTTTAATAGAATTAGAGACGAATGTCTTGATTAGATTTACTCTTTTATTCTGACTGCATCCTCTCTACAGGTACACATTCACTCACTGTGTTATTTTTTGCCATTACAATTTTGTTAAGTTCTTGGACTTTAGATATATTGCTCCAAAGAGTATGAGCATAATAAAAGGCATGCGGAAGTACAAATAGAGAAGATTAATGATACAGTGACAAAGGAAAAAAGACACTAAGACCAGTCCTGAATGTTGTATTCTTAGAACAGGTTCCTTGAACCTTGAATCAGTACTACTGTGCGTTGGTACAATGTTGTTCCAGGAATTATGTTGCTCTGTTTGAAGTACTGTTCCAACATGCAAATGCCAGTTAACTAAAACTAGTAATTTATGAGTCAGAGGATCATCTGTAGATGTAGCCTAGGTACTATTGCGGGCTCCTCATGTAGTGACTCTTCCATCCATCTGCTTTGCTGGCAACCTGGGCCAAGGCCGCCTGGCTGCACCGTGTCTGAGTGGCCTTGGCAATTCTCTTAGGTCTCACTTTGTCTCACTTGACATCTTAGTCTGGATTTTAACGTTTTGTTCCGTGTTACTTTAAGAAAGGTTTATTTCTCTTCGTCTGATTCATTCAGGAAGTCTGAGGTAGCTGAAGCCTTAATTAAGGGTGTGCAGACACCTGAGGAGAATCCAGTCTCCGGATTTCGGTATATTTTTATAGCCAGCATACCAAACTGTGAATATAAGGCTGTAATAGTTTAGAAAGGCGAACCTGTGACCTTGGGTCAGGTAGGGCTCAGTTCTTGAGGAAATTCTTCTTTCCCCCTTGATCTTTTGTAATCATGGGTACCATGATCCCCACCTCCTGTCTGGTGCCACCAAACTCCTTTAGCTCCGTGTTGACGGTGGCGGGGGGGGGACACAGGCAAGTGTAGCTGCAGCACCCACTGCTGTGCAAACCCTTCCCGTCCTCTGCGTGTGCCCTGTGCCCACTGGGGACCGGGGGGACAAGCCTATATGGTAGAGTAGTGTGTGTCTTGAATGACTACGCAGGGTGTAGTCGTTAGGAAGGAGAGCACCTCAGGTGTGATTATTTGCATGAAAAAATGTCAGTTGTTTTGGGATATTCCCAGTTGCTTATTGGAGCAGGAGGGGTTTGTGAAAGACTTGGGTATCTTCGTAGTTTTTCCGTTGCTTTTAGTGTATGAAAAGCAAATGTATTTATGAATTCAAATAAAATTGCCTTCCTTTTAGGAACTAAATTAGTAACTTTTTGTGTTGTTAATCAGTCACACAGTTGAAGAGATCTTGATCCCAGGCAGAGCACTTAGCTTCTCCTCTGTTGTTAAAATCAATGATTTAGAGCTATACTTAAATTTTGAGACGAATGGCTGGCTTCAGGATGTTTTTTGGTATTGCTGTGCTAACACCTCTGTTTTCCTCTTTTCTTTTTCAGAAATATCCTGTATTACCATATCTAGTTTTAGTCTTGAAACAGTTCCTGTTGCAGAGGGACCTTAATGAGGTGTTCACAGGTGGAATTGGTTCTTACAGTCTTTTTTTAATGGCTGTCAGTTTCCTTCAGGTAAACTAAATGAATAAAGTGCATGGGATAAATCTGTGCTATGGTGGGGGAGTAAAAACTGCAAAATAGCTGTGGCTTTACAACTACATTTGCTTGTACTAAATTTCATTGCATAACTCTGTGTATATTTATGAATGTACATACTTTCCTAGTATTTAGCGTTTTAGTTTAAGGTCTGCATTGGAGCTCAGTGCATGCTGAGCGTTACTTTCATTGTCTGATGAGAACAAAACCAACACACGCAGCAGGCATGGGTTTTTGTAAGAAAATCCCCCAACTCTTTTTTTTTTTTTTTTTTTTTTTTTTTTTTTTTTTTTTTTTCCCCTTCTCTCCTCTTCTTATTGTGACTGATGGCATCTTCCCTTGCAAAAACTGGTCTGGTATCCAGGCAGGTTTGCTAACAGTTACAGACCAGTTCATGATCTTTCTAGCTGTGTGTTTAATAGTAGAGGGCATCATTTAGATAGCTGTGCAAGTTAAAATCATGTTCTTATTCAAACACAGGTTCACGGAGTTCAGATTGACTCTGGAATTTTCATTTTTACTATTTTAAGCAAAGCCGCTGATTAGTACTGGAAGTTCACTTAATCATCCTAAAGTTATAATATGAAAACATTGATCTTTGCCTGCCATATTGGTAGGCGAGTTTTGCTGATCCTGTTCTTTTAACAATGCAGAACTACCTTATTGAGGAAAATCACTGTTTCAGATATGCTTGCTGTGAAATAGCAAAGAAGAAAAAAATAAAATATTTAAAGGCTCTTGAAACCTGGAGTTTAAGCAAATGTTTTTTTTTTCTTTTTTCTTCCTCTCTCTTCTCAATAGCTGCATCCCAGAGAAGATGCCTGCATGCCCAATGCCAACTATGGTGTTCTTTTAATAGAGTTTTTTGAATTATATGGACGTCACTTCAATTATTTGAAGACTGGAATCCGAATAAAGGATGGTGGTTCTTATGTTGCCAAGGATGAAGTACAAAAAAGCATGCTAGATGGCTATCGACCATCAATGCTGTACATTGAGGATCCGTTACAACCAGGTATCCCCGTGCTCCAAGAGTTTAGCATGCTGAATAAGTAAAAAGTTATAGAAAGACTTAATCCAAAGGAGTTAAATCCAAGAATAATTTAGAAGGAATTAATTTGGGGTATTTCTAGCAGCAGATTCAGGGCCGTCCAGGAGTGTGCCTGTGCTGCAGTCAGGGTACGCCAGATTGCTTTGCTGTCTGCCCTGAGAACAGCAGGAAGGACGCAGTAGTGCGCACTAGATGTACACGCTTGACCCTTCCAAGGTTTCGCCTGCTGCCCCTTGTAATACACAGAGCCCTCTGCCAGAGGGGTTTTTATAAGGTCACGTAGATGTGATTTCACTACTGCATTTATGTTTTGTTAGGGTTGAACTTTGATATAATGGATCACTTTTAAAATAGCATAAAAAGTGTTGCTTGTGGCAAAGAATTAATTGATAACATATGTGAAAATGTCATCCAGAGTAGTAGTTTTATTGGTAATGTACACAGTACCTGCTTTTTCATGTATTACCCCTTTACCTGGACTTTGGTATTGTAAATATCTATAGCTTTTCTAAGCTCTTTTATATAACTATGCTTCAGTAATCATCTTGTATCCTACAAGACGTGATGGCAATCAGTTGGGAGTTAAGAGCAATTTAAAAAAAATGACTATCCCCTGTCTGAAAGTAACCGTAGTTTCAATTTTATTATGTCTAATTGTATTCTTATTTTAAGGTAATGATGTTGGGAGGAGTTCATATGGTGCCATGCAAGTGAAACAGGCTTTTGATTATGCCTATGTTGTTTTGAGCCATGCAGTTTCCCCAATAGCTAAATATTATCCCAACAACGAAACTGAAAGGTAAATCTTATAAGTCTTAAATTTCAAATATTCATTGTGTGTATTCTTGTGTCCTCAAAGCTAATTTTTGTTTGTTTTGGTTTACAGTATATTAGGTAGAATAATTAGAGTGACACAAGAAGTTGCGACGTACAGAGACTGGATATCAAAGCAGTGGGGAATGCAAAGTAGGACTGAGTCTTCGTGCAATGGTAAGATTCGCCTGAGCACGGCTGCACAGTGGGAAGCTTTCTGCATGTTTGGGATATGTAGGATTTTTTTTGTTGTTGTTGCAGTTTTTGACCCACAAATCAATGCATGCATTTTAACTTTGCTTTTATGGCAAGTGCTGAAGTAATGTACTTGGTGGGTTTTCATCGAGAGCAACTTAGAGTTGTGGCAGAATGAAAGGACTAGACCGCAGCATCTTTATTTTACTGTGATAGATTTAGTCAGTGTAGAGATCTGTAGAGAGTGCTGCCTTACAATTAATTTTATACTCATGTCAAAGCTTAGTCAGAGAAGATGACACAGCCGCCCACTCTTAATGCTAGGCTGAGTTTTTGTCTGTTTGTTTTCAAAGCACATGTCAGCGAGTCGCTTCCTACCCTCCCTGTAAATGGGATGTGCTCCTGGACTATTTTTGTTTTATTAGGCTGCAGACTTTGCTGTGGGCAGCCATAGCACAGTCCTGCAAGCTCCACAAGAATACTTCACTGCCTGATACAATGTATATATTAAACTCCACATATGAACATAGCTAATATATATTACATAAATTAATTGGAAAGCCGGTTCAGTGCAAGTTATGTCTCCAGTTGCTGATCTTGCTTGATGTTTGCTTTCTAAAGTGTCAAAAAAATGGATATCTTTTATGTGGATGCCAGTTTCTGGGAATAAAAAGAAGAGCTAACTCCTGGCTTTCACATGTCCTACGAGATAGAACAGCATGATAAAAGTAACCCTATTGAGAAGATGATTGTGGTAGCTTCCCGATCTGGTTTAGGTTTAAGTCCTGATCATTCTTATTGCTTTTATTTTCCTAAGTTGCAGTATTCATTCAATTTAGGGCGTCATACAAAGTAGCCAGACTTAAGCTGGAGTTCTTGTGATCCCGGCAGCTCTGGTAGAAGACAGGGAGCTGCTGAATACTGACCGCACAGGAGCAGTATTTAAACCTACGTAGTTGAGTGCTGTTGGCGGGTGGCATGGAATGGTTTTATGCAGCCCCTCCGAGCTCTGTCACTGCCTTCCTCTGTGCCTTGGTTCTTTAATTTCCCTCTTGAGCTGTAGCTAGTGCAGGCTGATTGTCAGTGTACAAGGATGCATGGCAAGTAGATACGTGCACAAGTGTCTGTCCGTGTGATGCTGGCGATAATAGGGGTGTAATATCTGACTCTGTGTGTGTGTGTGTGTGTGTGTGTGTGTATATATATGAATGAGTGCAGCATTTTGGCAGTTAGAGTGTGCTGATGTTTCTGGTTTGGTTTTGATAGGTAATGGAGTAACCTTGATAGTAGATACGCAGCAGCTAGATAAATGCAACAACAATCTCTCTGAAGAGAATGAAGCACTGGGAAAACCTAGAAATAAAGCTTCAGAAACACTTAGTAAACATTCTTCAAATTCTTCATCAGGTCCCTTATCATCATCATCTTCTACGTTGTCCAGCTCTAGTGATGTAGTAAGTATTGGACGTTTCGTTATGTTTTTCCGTTACACATATGGACAGGGAATACATTTGGAAATTGGGAGTTCTAGTGTGTTTTTTATCCAGAATCCTGATTTGCATAAGTGCCTATCTCTTATGCAATTTTGTATGTAAACTGCAGTGTGTTTTCTGACAACGCGTTTAGAAAGTGAGTACAGTAGATACCAACTTGCTTGGCCCTCTCTGGGGAAGCTGTATTTCAAAAACGGCCTGTAACACTAAGCCCAATGTATTAAAAACAACAAAAACTTACAGTAGAAAATTCCTTGTAAATATTTGTTTGAATGGAAATTCTATTAAAAAATGAACAAATATAACAAAGGACAAATCCCCAAATAAGAATGTGAATCAATACTTTTTTTTTTTTTTTAAGTCTTTTTATTTGGAAAGAATTCTGGATTGAAAAAGTTTTGATATAAACACATTTTAACTTAAGTTTATTCCATTGTTGGGTTTAATTTGAAGAAAAACTCATTTATTTTGAAGGAAAAAAAAAAAAGTCACTAATACTTTAAATTTTCCTGAAGGATTCTGATGGAACACCTTGCAAAACCTCTAAACAATTGAGTTGTCGTCAGTCTACCACAAACAGAGTGGGGTCACAAGAAGTGTCACTGGAATCCTCCCAGTCAAGTGGGAAAACACAAAATAGCCAAACAGCCAATACATCCAGCAACACGAACAAATCACAGGTTTGTGCACTGTAAAAAGCAAGCAAACAATCAAAAAATAAAGCCCAACTGTGTAGATTATATGAATATAACTCGCACCCTCCATGGAAGGGTAGCTTTTCTGGGAGGAAAACACTGTATTTTTCTTCTCCCCTTTAGCCCATTAGAAAGCTTGGAGCACAAATTTTATCTAGAATCACCTGGTTCTCTGTTAGGCTGACAGAGAAGTTTGTAACAATGGTTTTCACAAACTTAAAACAGATAAAGTTACATTGGCTTTTATTTGATCTGGGAAACGTAGGTTTGTCAACAGCATCCTGTTGTGTTGTGCAAAATTCCTCTATGCAAAGAGTCACGTCCATCTGGTCTTCACTGCAAAATATACCAGAGCTAGTGAGACTTGCATACGGTTAGTGAAAAATATTCAGCAAAAATGTATACCGGATCTAGACTGGCTGCTCTGTTAACTTCTGATATTTTTTGAAGAGCATTTGATTAAGGGAGATGGAGGTGCGTAAAATTACCTCTCATTTTCCCCCAAAGCAGATACCAGTGATGAGAACTGTGTGCCTTTAAGGCATTTCCCGTGTTGAAGAATACTTAGACAACTCAATCTAAAGAACTGTTATTTCAGAGCACCTTTGCATATAAGCAGTTTAGGTTTGTACTTTTTTCAGCTTCAGGACAGCTTTAATATATGAAAGATAGCCTGGAATCTTCTGATAAATTAGTTCTGCAAAATAGTTCCTGGAAAACTTGCTGCCTCCTACTTACTGCCAGTCTGTAGCTGCTATCGAGACAATTTGCAGGCCAGGCCTTAGTTGCTCTGTATTCATGTGTACTAAGCAGGGGTAGTTCTGTGTTTAAAGAGGTACTGGAATGTGAATATGAACATTTGGAGATACTCGTGAGTCTTTGAAAAGCTGTAGTGTAAAGTTAGACCTGGTCTTAGAGGAATGTTGACTAAATTTTGCGCAGATGTGATTTGGGCAGTCTTCAACATCTCTACTTTTGGATTATGGACTCGTGTTTCTATAAAGCATTGCGCAGTCATTGCACGTTTTTCCTTGCGTAATAATCCAGAACTAGTTGCCTGCTTCTTCCTGGCACCCCCCACTCACCGTGTTCCCTTCTCCTTGCAGCATGGATCCACACGGTTATTTCGCTCTTCTAACAAAGGCTTCCAAGGTCCAACAAACTCAAGCCATGGTACCTCAGTCTCGAACAAGCAGCATCAAGGCAGCAAGTCCCACCATCAGTATTTCCACGGCAAAAAGAGGAAACACAAGAGGGATGCGGCCCTGTCAGACCTTTGTAGATAGTTGCCTATTTTATGACTGTTCTTCTGTGTGCAATGATCTCATGCTACAGGATAGTTTGATAGTGACTCCTTGGATCTCTTCCGGAGCTTCAGACTGTTCAGACATTGATTAGCAACTGCATTTTTTTTTTCCCAGCTCGCCACGGAACGGATCATGAAGATTGATCACTGCAAAAAAAAAAAAAAAAAAAAAGGAAAAAAAAAAAAGAAAAAAAGAGAAAAAGGAAAAAAAAAAAAGAAAAAAGAAAAAAGACAAAAAGAGGACAAAGGCTGCTCATTTGATAAGTCATATGCTACAACAGGGTCATTTAGGATATAAAAGCTTGAATGTAAAATAAATGTATCTCCCATCAGCTCATACTGACCTGTAGGGGTAGTACTCAGTGTGTCTAGGGGGTGGTAACAAACAAATAAAAATATAGGAAAAAAAAAAAAACACAAAAAATTGTATTTTGAGGGAAACCCAGCCTTTAAAGGTGAAAGTAATTTGTGCATGATTTTTTTTATTATTTTTGCATATACTTACCATTTTATTGTGTATATATAGATGACCATATAGGAAAACTGACATTTGTAATAGTGGATTTGTTAATACTTTTTACATAACATTACTGTTTAAATTGTAAACATAAATTTTTCTCAGGATTAGTTTGGAAAATAATCTGAATTGTCATCTTAACATCCATATAAAGAGACATTACTAGTTATATTGCTCAGAATTTCTTTTTTGGCATTTAAAAGATTTAATAGAACATTTGATCTGCAAAAGTTGTTCCTCTGAAAGAAAAGTTGATGGTGGCAAATGAAGCTTTTCATTTGTATAAAGTGTACATGTACTTTGTGTAGACACTGAGCTTGTCATCTCTGAGAGTAACCTTCACCTTGTTTTCTAGAGTGCCATCATTTCAGGCGATGGGGTTTTGCAGTTGCAACCCTCTCTTCCTCTTCTTGGTAGTGTCATCTCCTGCCCCCCCTTTTTTAATTTAATATAAGCCACTTGGGGTTTTTTTTTTTTTTTTTGTTTGTTTGTTTTTTCTTTGTTTGGGTGGTGGTGTTTTTTCTTGTTTTGTTTTGTTTTTCAGTTAAAAACAGACAGACAGAAGGACTTGGTTTGTTACAAACGTTTGCATTCCTGGGCTGCTTTAATCTCATGCCTCTTTGTTTGTGCCTTCCCTCCCCTTTCCAGGTCTGGGTTTTTTTTGTCTTTTATATTTTTGCTAACTCCTGTAGGAGATGATAACTGTTAAAGCTTTAAGTAAATTTTACTATTAAAGTATTTTTTCTCACTCCCCTCTTAGGCATTTTTTATATTTACACGTAATTATTAAAAAAGAAAAAAGTCTTCAAATAATGAACTATATTTTGTATTGCCTTAAAGACCCAAACCTTTCATATCTCCTAGTGTTTCGTCATTGAACTAGTTACCATTCATTTAAACTTGGCATTTGTCTGGTTCCGTCGCGGGAGGAGTCTAGGCTGCAGGAAGGTCGATGCGGCGGACGCAGGGGAAACGTGGTGACACCCGCAGGTACCGTTGGGAAGAGACGCCGGCCGCTGCCGTGCCCGGCGTTAGGTGGCTTTTGCCTTCCACGTTCCTGTAGAGAGGAAGGAGTCTGTTGAGCACAGCACTGCGTTCAGCGCAGCTCTGCTGGAGATGATGCTTTTATAAACAGTACTGTTAACTTTTAGCAACCTCTTTTATATGCATTTACAGAGTACTACAGACCAACCTGACCTTTAGTGGGCACTAATGAGTGCAATGATTTTTAAAGTTAAATAATGCTAAGATAAGACCGGAACTGATGTCATCACTTAAATTGATAAACATTTTCAACATGTTAAAGTGTTTTACTTCAAAAAGGAAAATACATATATTCCAAAAATATGGAAAGTTGTAACATTTACTCAAACACTAAGCTTAAAAGTGATGTTAATTTGACAATTTTTTTTTTATTTTAGATTCATGTTTTATTTTGATCAGCTAATTTTATCAACAAGATGTTGAGCTTTTGTTCATAGAAACTAGTAAAAGTTGTACCACATTATGCATAATCACAGTATTTATTTTGTTTTAGATTATTGTGAATGTGTAGACTTATGTTCACCGCTTAGGGAACAATTATTTATAAATTATATTAATCCAGTATTGTTAGCTGCTATTAGCAAAACTGTTCCAAAACTTAATACTTGCAAAGATCTGTATCGCATTTACCACACTGAAGTGTTTTTAAAAGAATCACCCTCATCGTTGAAAGCAAGTGTACTCTTAGGGTGCAGATATTAGTGTTCCAATAAGCATGTGATAATTTTAAGGTGGTGGTAGCGGGAAGATAATCTTGATTCCATTGGGAATCTTAGGTTTGCCTCAATTTATGGTTTTCATAAATTTAATGGAAAATAGCTTTTCCTGGACTGCTCAAGTTTCTTTTTGGTAAACAGTATCTTTCTAAAAGAAGAAGAGAAAAAAAAAAAAAAAAAAAGAAAAAAAAAAAAGGCATGAAGGAAGAATTGAGGCATTTTACATTGCCTCAAAAGACCAGCATTGTATTCATAAAATACTGTATATCTTGCAAATCTTTATTTAACAGAACAGTTGAACTGTTCGTTTTTCAATCTGAAGTAAAATACTTTCAAGACCTTTTAGTTTGCCTGCTCATTTGTCTTGTACATTTCATCTCTGTATTTGACTAAAGTCTAATTCCTTTTTGAGTTTCAATACTTTTGTGAAGATTTTGTGAATATATGAAAAATAAATGTTTAATCTAACTCCTGCAGTTTATCACCATTCTTGACACTTAACCCTGCTTTTCTCTTGGCAGTACTGTGGAAAGATCAGACCCCGACCTGCTTCGTAACACTCTTGTAGCCGATTGCCAGCCCCAGGCACGTAGAATTTTGGAGCTTATTTTGTTCAAGGAGGCCAGGTCTGATGCGTGGGCTGCTTTAAAAAAATATATATATATATTTCTAGGAGTAAATAGATGAATGTAAAGACTTTCTATATATTTCGTTTGAATTTCTTGTGGAAGGTACATAAAAACTTCTGCAAGATTGTGCTGGTTCTGTTCTCTGCCCCAAACCAGCGTTCGGTTAGCAGCTCAGTCGCAGTGCAGCGGTTTGACATGGGGCTCCGAGCAGGGCGTTGCAGAAACTGCCTCTGGATGAATCTGCAAATGCTGACGTTGGCTGCCCTCAGCGGGGATCTCTGCCGTGGTTCCTGGCGCGCAGTTCGTTTTGCTAGGGAGTATTCTTAACTCGGGTTATCTTTCTTCCCTGCGTAAATTGGTAGGGAGACGCACACATACTGAAAATCCCTAGAGTCCTTCTTGTGGTAGTTTAATAAAGATTATCAAAAATATTCAAGTAAACTGAAATTTTATTAATCTCCCCGTTGGACATTAGATTATGATACATCGTTTTGGCTCTTTTCATGATGGTTCAAATTTATAGTTAAACGGGGGAGTGGGGGAAAGAAATGTCATTTTGTTTGCTTGGGTGTTTGGAATTGCCTGTTTTCTACCTTGGGGCAGGAAAGCTGAGATGAAATGTTTGGAGTGAGACACGATTCTGTGCGCAGAACGTGGAGGTCAGTAGCTGCCTCGGAATTTGCAACTTTGCTTTTTAAATTTTTATTATAAATTTCTTATCTTAGAACATAATCCTTTAAAAACAATTAGTATTCCAATAGTAGGGGGCAGCTGTTTTGTATACTTTGAAAATGGACCTTTTCCGTGTGCACTAAATGCAATGTGTGACCAAGTGACTAGAAACTAGATTAATTTTGAAAGCATCTTGTAAATAAAAGCAACCAGCTGTTTGACATCTTGTTGTTAAAACTGAATGTGTGACTTCCCTTTCTCTTCAGGAAACGCAGTAGCTATGGGCAAGTGCAAAGTGCACATGTAAGAGGGGAGGGAGATACATGCATATTTTAAGCATTTGACTACCACAGTGATTGTTAATCCGTTTTGAAAATATTTTTTTCATGTGTTGAAGCAGTTTTTCTGGGCCCTAAAAGTGCAGAATTTGATGGTTTTATTTTCTAGTTATTTTGTAGTGCTTCCACAAGATTGTAAATAGTTTCTTAAAAATGGTTTCCAGTTGCAATGACCTAAATGTTAGTGTCTTGCCTTATTTCTGTTAGTCGTTTAGCAGCGGTGAAGGCAATTAGCCTGAGATTGGTGTGTCTTGGTGGTGCTCTCCTGCTCGGAGCCCTTCAGAAGATATCGTAATCCTGTACTGAGCTGAGTCTCACAAGTCTCACAATCCTTTTCCAAACTCTGAGATCCATCTTCATTTTAGTGGCCTGCTGGCTTAGTAGTAAATATGGTATTTATCAAAATTGGTCCAAGAGGCCATAGTAAAGCAGGAAGGGGTGGACATGGACAGTGCTTTAGAAATTTTCCTGTAACTCCTTTGAAAACAAGCACAAAAACACCACTGAGTGCAGGTGAGGTATGAATGCGTCTCCCTGGCACCTGTGCACCCAGCTCCAAAGCTGGTTTCTGCATGAATCATTCAGCTACCTCTTCACACTGACTCTAAAGGCCTGTGTATGTTGAAGTCTTGATTTCCAGGAAGGCAAAGCAGCCGAAGACCCCGCTGGGCTGCATGCAAGAGCCGGCTGGTAAGGAACACACGAGTATGTGGTGGTGCTGGAAGCCCTGGCATGGATTTGGTGAGTGTCCATTTAAATCAAACTCACACATGCACAGAAAAGTCCCTTGCTCATGTATGAAACAGTGTTTGACTAGAGCTGAAAGACCATTAAGCAATCAAATACTCCTGATCAGCTATTAGAGAAAGTAATCAGTGCTTAGTTGCATTTTTCCAGGTCTAAAGTTCATTTACTGTAGCAGGTTTGGTGATAGTGAACCTTCTGGTTAAACTCTTTCGTAGCCTAGCCATTCAGTAGCAGAATGTCGTCTCTGGACTTCAAGCTCCCTTCTGGGATTCTTCTGCTTTCTTCTGCCTAGAAAATTAAGTCCATGTTTCTGGTTGGTATAAAACAGATTGCTGTACCAAAATTAAGGAGTATTTTCCTTACAAGCAAATGCATTAGGTGATTCAGGTGAGATTTCTCTCCTAGTTCTAACATAAGCCTTTGCAATATCCCTCAATTGCCTATTTCCAAACAAGACTGGTCTCCCTCAGTTTATATTACCAGGCAACCACAAATGAGCTTCATTTGACACCAGCTGTAGTGAAGGTGGTGGTGGGGAACAGCACTAAATTTATTACTGGTGTTTCCTACTCGTGTCTACTTCTCACTTCAGTGGATCTTGAATCGAGCTCAGTTGTGGTTGCCTGGTAATCAGTAGCTTTGAAAAGACCTTTCAAAGTCAGAAAAATCAATGGCTATTCCAAAGGCAGGCAGAAGTCTTTCGCATTTTCTTCCTCACTGCTGACTTGTCTGTTTTTTCAGGATCTTTAACAATGTATAAGAAAAACTTAGTTGGGTTTTGTTACCCAATAGATAAAAGTTGAATCAATCAGACAGGCTTAATGAGACAGTTTTCTACCTAAAAATGTATAGAAAATATTACTTTATAACAAAATGTGCACTGAGGACTTCCTGGGGACCTCAAGTATCCTGAGTGCAGCGTGTGCTGCCCTGTGAATCACTCCAGTGCAGTGTCTAAACACCTGGAATACTAAGGCATTTAAAGAAGGTATTGAAAAATACAACCTTTGGGTTGCATATGCTAGTTATTATATGTGTATCTTCAGGAGAGTCTGAATGTTCTAGTGCAGCTTGTTGAGAAAAATCTACAATTACCAGTCTTGAGGGACAGTACTAAATACTAAAAGGGCATAAATTAGAATATGTTTATTTTTCTGACCTCCTTATTAGGAAGTTAACTTTCATTTCGTGTTTCATGTCCTCATATCCTGATTTTTATCCACTTTCTCTGCCTTCCACCTCTACATCTGGTCTGCATAAGAAATCACAATTGTTCCATATCTTAGCCAACCTAATTTTATGAGATGGTTCCTGGTTAAATAACAGCAAATATGATGCTGTCTTGTTGCAGGCTTGCTAAGTTTCTCTCCTGCTTGATAGTCTATTCACAAGGAAAAGTCTCATTGTAATCAGCACATCCATCCTTTGAGCGTGTTAAACCTCTAAATGACAGTCCTTATCCGGAAATTAATCACTGATTTCAGTTTATAATGCACTATATGGGATTAGTGAAGATGTAGTATGAACACAATTCCAACATTATTATATCAATATAAATTAAATCCTTAGGTTTTAATTGCAAAGGAGGGAAAACATTTTTCCTCCTTTAGCTTGAGTTTAATGGGCCTCTGTTGATTTAATCAGGTATGGTCTGTCCACAGTGTTATCCGTGTGGATTTTTTTTAATGATTTATAACAAGAAAAAAGTAAGTTCATGTTTCCTGAGACATTTTTTAGAAACTTTCTATCTTACTATAGCATTCTGCTTTATGTAAAAGTATTTTTTCCCTAAAAATATATGCTGTCTGCTTGTTTCTTACTGATTCTTGTAATATGTGCTGCTTGGTTTCCAATACGCCCTTCTGACTACCCATGCAAAGACACTGGAAGTGCAAACTGAACACGGTCGGCTAAAAGAGTTTCATCCTGCACTGTGAAATAAAACAGTCTGTTCTTCTGGGGGTTCCTTAAACCAATAACGCCTCCCTTTTTATTGCAAACTCCACCTGCAGACAGACAAACCTAATTTAGTTTAGCTTTTAAAACTTAAAAGAGAAACCTTCCAAATACTTCTTAAAGAACAGACCACATTTTCTCTGTCACTTAACGTCGTTGTGAATGATTTTATTTCTAGAAGAAAATGTAACACCAGCAAGTTAACATTAGCGGGTTTGATCTAGCAACGCTAGAAAGAACGGACTGAGCAGGAGGCTTTTGGGTCAAATCCGTAGCCCTTGGAGTGGTCGCCGTTGAGCCCATAGGTAGGTGTAAGAGCTCAGGCAATGACCAGGCACTGTTTTTCAAGGCACAGACCCTGTTCTTGCTCTGAGGAGGAACGTTAAGCACAAGCAGGAGAGAAGGATGAGAGATTTTCTAATTCTCAGCTGGAGGAGTCGAACATCCCAACCAAAGCTTCAGAGCTGAGGAACATCTCAGCACAACTTCACTTCTAAAGGGCTTCCCTTTGGGCAATGGCCTCTTAGCTCTGCACTCACATAAGCGCTTCTGCCCAATATTAGTATTATATTTCTCCTATTTTTTTTTTCTACATGGAGTTTAGGATTTTCTTTGTAGACAGAACTCCTGTAAAAATTTTAATTACAGGAAGTTGTGCTGACTTTCATGAGGGCTGCAATGCTAGAAAATAATGATATTGGTTCCAAGTGAGACATTTAGAAAACTTCAGAACAAAGAGCAACTACTGAATAACAGTTCATTTCCCTAAGGATGCATAAATTCGTATGGCGTTTGCTGCTTTGTTTAGAGGAAAGCATCAAACTTTTCCCCCAAAGTTCCTTCAGTTGATGCGAAAGTCCAGAGATGCAGACTGCCAGTAATGGTAGAGAAATGCTGTCTATCCTGACTGATGCAATAAGATTTCTGCGTTTAATAACCAAGTTAATGGTCCACAGGGATTCACTGGGATCCAGTCCTGCAAGGAGTGACGATGGTATCAGTGTAACAGCTTAAAAGGACTTCTCATCGCTTCCTTCCTAAGTGCAGAGTGCCTAGTACTTGGGGATTGTTCTATTATTAGGTATCTTTGAACTCATAAATTCATAGGAAATAGTAAATATACTCAAGATATGTATTTGTCTTGTTCTCTGAATTGATCAGAGACCAATAAGAGATCTGTGTGCACAAGCTCAGTAGAAAATACATACTAAATCTCATTAAAAACAAGAAAGTGTTTGTTCTGGTGAGTATATACTACTACTGACGCTAGCATTCCTTAAAGACAACGTTTTCCTCCTGCTTTATGAATCGGAAAATGACATTAGTAAAGAAAAGCAGAAGTTAAGGTCATCTTGGGCACTTGTTCTGTTTATTTGGTGAACTGCAGCTATGCAACAGGATAAATCTCATTTTCCTAATATGTTGCTCATTGTGGTATTGCAGGACTTGAAAGGACTATTAAAAAGGAGTGAATATATTGAAATCCTACCTGCTAATTTTAAAAGCTTGCATTACTGCAAGTACCCTGATGGCAGATGCAACACGCTAGGACTTGTTAAAAGGAAAACCAAACCATCAGACAAGTCCATCAAAATTTATACTTGAAGATCACTATATTTTGCTATTTTGGCTTCTTTTAAAAACAGTGATTTTTCTGTCTTTCATAATCGTTCATGGTACTGGGTACTCTTTACATTTAACTATCTGAATTGTAGAAAACTCTTGTAATACTCTAAATTGTAACTCGATTTGTAAATTGTAAATATACAGCAGCATGAATACTTTTGCTATAAACAACACATATATAAAAAATTTAAATAGAAATTTTGAAATTTCTGTTCCACTGATTTTTATGAGCAAATGTATTGCATTTCGTTCTATTTAAATGTAAAATTATGATATGTTATGGCTATTCAATTCGATCTTTGGAAAGATGACATGTGTGTATTTAATAATTTTACATTCTCAATGTATGCAACTTTTATTATTGTGAACTTGAGAGAGGTTAGCAACAGAAAAAAAAGGGGGGGGGGGAAGCCTATATACAGTGTATGCAGGAGCCATTTAACTGTATTTTAATTTCCATATTTTAGAATTGTCCTTTTACAAGCATTTTGCTAGAAATGTGCAGATTGCACTGTGTTTAGAACTGCTGCCATTAAAAAAAATACAATGTCAACAGCATAAGATCATATGGGGAATTTCAGACCTTCCTCTAGGATAGCACAAATATTTGTGGATATACAGAGATGATGTTAAGCAATCTCTGGATATTCAGAAGGTCCACAAATTTTGTGAAGTGGTAAATGGAGACCATCTGTTTTGAAATGAGGCCATTTATGATCTCAGCTGAACAATGTATTTTCCATTTCCTGAATTCTTGAATCTTGTTATCTCATCCAAGTTTCGGTAAAGAAAAGGAGTTCTTTTTAACAGTTGTCTTACTGGGTGATCTTTCTCCTCTCCCCTAAGAAATGGCCTGAACCTTGCACCTGAAGGCTATGCACTGCTTGCACCTGAAGGCTCCAACAACTTTCCAGTGCTTTTCACAGGCAGGATGTCCAAAACAGGAACAGAAAGACCTAGGCAAGCTGAAGTAACTCGCCCAAGAGCACTCATAAAATGTTAGAGGGCGAGGAGCAGAGTCCACCGCACTTACTGCCCCGTTCTGTATCTTAGATCTGTAATCATTTCTTATCTCCAGCTGTACGTACCTGTCCCCTATAGCTAAGTGGATTTAAATTCCTTTCAAAGGTTGCTAGTCCTAATAGCCCAAAATATCCTGGTTCCTGGACAGTCTCCAAAAAAGGGAAACTTTCTTCTGTGTGCCCACCAACATTGCCTGGGGGCTCAGGGGAGGCTGCCATACCTCCTGTGGGGTACAGGCCAAACCGATTTCCCCTTTGGGAGGCTGCGCTGAAGCACGGAGTTCAGACCTACGCTACGGCAGAGTACCCTCGCAGTATGCTAGCAGAACTGTGCTATTTAGTAACACAAATTTGGCAAACTGAGTGCATAAACAGCAAAGCGGTATCAGCCTGTGGCTCCCTAAGACACAGCTTTAACAAGCTTTGCTGTCTCCTGCAGCTTCCTTTCCTTTCAGGACAGGCCGTGGATTTTCTGCAGCTGTAGGCAAGCTGGGATACGTCTACCTCCCACCGACTGAGCGCAACCACCTGTGACTAATCTGCTTTAAGATAATTCAGTCCAAAAATCCATGAAAATCAAAGTCTTCTGTTGCCTCCAATGAGCTCTGAATTACATTTGTGTGTGCACAGCAGACTTGGTCTGAATTAGCAGCCAGATGTTCAAGACTGGTTTAATTAACCTTGACATACTAAGGAATCATTGCCAGCCCTGTGAAATTCAGTCCAAAACACACCAAGGAGGCAGTAAAGGAGCAAGTGAAGGCAGAGCGTAGGAAATGGTTATCACCTTTCTTGTAAGGAGTGTTCATTGTCGGTCAATTTAAATTGCCTTTTTAGGTGTTACCTACCAGCAGTTGGCTGTGTTTTATACAGCAGGGCTGCTATTTCCTTCACTCGGACCCTGTTGCGTGCTGACCTCACCTTACGTGTCTTTTGTCAACCCAGCATGACACAGCTCCAACGCACTGTGCTGAACTGTAGTACGTTGAACGTACTGCTTCCTCGGAGCCACCTGGAGCAGGGCAGCGGGTACAATGTGTCACGGGCAGCGTTGGTGAAGCCCAAGCGACCAACACCGGCGGCCCTGCCGGGCTGGGTACCCCCTTGTGAGGGCCGTTCCGGCTGTCCGCAGTGCAGCGTGGCTGCCGACAGCCGGGAAGGATCTCCGAAGCCCTTGGTACCTGCACAGACGTCACGGCCACCGGCCGCCTCGGCTTTTCCACAACACTCCGGCTGCAACGCGCTTTCCAAAGGCCCCGGGCACAGATCTGTACTCACTAGCAAGGACACACAGTAAGGTCTGTGACTTGAACAGAGTGTGTAGGCAGGAGGGTTTGAAAAGAAAGGAAATGCAGAAGATGGGAGGTAACGTCGTACAAAGGCTGTCTCTACTCTTCCCCTCACCTGGGCCAAGAGCAGGGCCCTGAAGACAAGTCCAGCCGCTACTCTGGCCACTTCCCGAGGGTCTTGCTCCTTTGCAACTCCATGGCCTCCCGCTGCCCACGTTCCCGTTTTCCGCCATGAACCACACGGTTAGTTCTTTTCCTGGGAACGCAGCAGGAGGTGCGAGGGGGCCGGAGAGGCGCCCCCGCTCCCTCCTTATCCCGGGACGTGCCCGAGCGGCGCCGGCAGGGGAAGCGCGGCG
>JAWLRI010000219.1:532133-596937 GCA_034781795.1 Crypturellus tataupa | reverse complement strand
TCCTGGGGGAGATGCGTTACGGTTGCGTCGGGAATAAATAGGCGCTGGGGATGGGTTTTATTTAAGATGTCCCGGGCATTGAAGCAGGGAAGTGCCGAGCTGGGAGTTCTAAAGTGATCCTTGTGTTCCGCGGAGGTGGGAGAAAAGAGTGCGGCGGGTGTGTGCTGATAACGGCAGCTTATGGTATGTTTGTGCGTACAGTGAAGCAAGGATTTTTTTTTTTTTTTTTTTTTTTTTTTATAAAGTATTTACCCCCGTTCCCTCGCAGTGACCATTTTCTGCTGTCCACAAGTGGAATGGAAAACTAGTGTGTGGGAGAGCACGCTGGACACGGCTGATTCCTGTTGGCCGCTAAGTGGCAGGTTATTGGTACTCCAGGAGCTGTTTTCACCCGCAATGAGGATCGCTGGGGATTCTTGTAAAGCAGCCATCAGACTTCTTTTTTTTCCCATAATGAAGCTAATGTCAGCACTGTTAGGAGTAAGCGGGGAAGATGCTCCATTCCCTGAAGCGCGTGGGTATTTATGTTCTCGTGGTTTGTGCCAAGTGAAAGAGCTGCTGCTGGGGGGGAGCCCATTAGTTTCGGTGTTAGTCTAGAGACTTGATCGTTGTCTTCTGCTAATGCGTTTGTGTAATTGCTCTTAGTTTAAAAAGAAGGAAAAAGAAGAAGACAGAATCCCATGTGGAATTACAAAAAGGAATCACTAAATTGAATAGTTACAGATGCATTTCTTGCATGTCTTTGATTTGGTTTTATTATTAGAGAATTTATCAAAATGACTCCTCCTTATTTTAATCTATTATGAATGCTCCAAACTGTGGGCTGACCTATTTCACACACCGATTCCTCCATCCGTCTCACAGTTTCCGTCTCAGCTACATTTTATCTTTCCAGTTTATCTGGTGATTAGGAATGATTTGTTTGGTGTTTGTGACTGATAAATGCAGTGCTCACACTGCACGAAGCGTCTGGAGAGCTTTTATTACCGAAAGCGTCTTTAGGGACTTCTATATAGAAGTACTTACCCCGAGTGAATCGAGGGCTGTTTTATTGATCACGAGAGAGCAGCGCTGGCAGGGAGGTGTGTGTGGCCAGAGGCCAAGGGGAAGGGGTGGTGTCTGCTCCTCATGGGGACTCGTCTGTGCCTGGGCGCTCGCGCTGACCCGCCAGGTCGCTGTGACGCTGGGTGATTCTCGGTCCGTCCTGGGCCCCATCCCACTCGCTATTACCTAGATCGCAGGGTCTGGAGCTTCTCCTGTCGTTGACGTGGGACAAGTGTTACCAGCTGTAGGTTTGGCTCTTCACCCCGCAACGTGAATCTAAGGAGAAGGGTTTAAATATAGATGTTGTGTCTGGAAGCTGAAATTTCTGCTATGTAGTCAAATTCAGTAAATCTGTCTGCTGAGTGTGCTCCTTGCCTGCTTCTGCTGGTATTCTGGGGTAGAGTCCGTGCTCTTGTATGGGAAGCATCTGTTTTTGTGAACTGATTTAGGCATTCTGTGAAAATGGAGTTTCAGCCTTTCTTTTAAACAGGAAGGTTCTTCACATGAGAACTGCGTCCTGGATGACTCAAAGGATGATTCTTCTGTAGCTGGAGCTGAGTCAGTATTCAAATTCCTAAGTACAGTCCCTGGAAAGTGCCCTTAAACAGCAACTTCAAAGACTAGGTGGTGACAGTAAGTGTTGCATAGACAAAGAGATAATCTATTAAGTTAATATCTGCAAAGTTTCAAATTTACTTGCTAAGCTAAGAAGATATTGCACTGAAATAGTTTGTAACCACTGTGTAGTTGGGTAACTTTGTATTTAAAATAAGGAAGTGCAGCTTCTTCCTTGGATTTTTTTGGTATACTTGATAAATAATTTGTTTGCTGAAACAAGATTTCCATCTCTTCAGCATCTTTTTGAAAATTAGGATTTAATAGATTAAATAATTTCCTCTGTGTTTTGCAAAGATGAATGACAAAATTGAAGTAGAACTTGGGCCTACATGTCCTTTCCTGAGCATGGCTTTACTGTGTCTCTGTAGCTTCGAGTTATGGCACACGAGTTTGTTAAATGTGCCCTTCAAACAGAATAATGTTTTGTACAGCCGGGTTTCAGTAACACTTCTATAAAATCCACAAACATTTGCCCTTGCGGCAGTGAGGCTGCCGCCCCGCTCATATAGCCCAGGCCCTGCAGCTCGGCAGCTCTGGGTCTGTCGGGGACGGGCGAGACGAGGCGAAGTCCAGGCCACCTCTCGTGGGACACAGGGTAGCACATTGTGCTATTCCTGAGAGCTTCTTTTCTCGCTAATGCCTGAAATGTTCCTCCCTTTCCCACTGTGTATTAGCAGCTATTCTGCAAGCCTCATCTCAGTATTAAAAGTAGTTTCTACCCTTTAATTAGAGAGAAGGAACAACTAGGGTGTGTTTAGCTTCTGTTTTCTTGATGTAAAGCTAAATGAATAAGCAACACCTTCTATTTAAATACAGAAATAACAAAAATGAACAAAGTTGTAATTAATGGTGAAATTAAGGAAAAATATCAAGTTTGTTTCTTTGACTACGTTTCAGGTGATTTGTTACCAAAGTGTCCGAGTGCTTTACATATGTCTGTATCTGCTGCGCTGCAACCTGCTGGAGCAAGATGAATCTGGAAATGATCCTAGTCAGTCACATGCATCTGTATTGCAGTTTGCTTAAGGGTAGTACAGAGCTTTGTGTCATACCACGTTGTGTGCGATGTATAAAGAAGGGGTATTTGATGTGTGAATGGCCATTCAAATCACAGTAAAAGCCAGAAGAAAAAGCTTCTCAATGAGCAGAGTAGTAAATTCCTTGTAGAGCACTGCATGTAGGTGGCTGGTCATAAAGCCAAGGACTTGCTGTAGTAATAGAAACAATATAGAAGGTGTTTTGAGTTGTAAGGCCTTAAGAGTGCATGTTTCCTTTCAGGGAAAGAGTCCCTATCATAAATGTTTTACGGGTAGGTAAATGTGGGAGTAGTCTCCATGTCACTGTTTTTGTAGCTTTGTTCCTAATTTATTACTTTTCTCTGTATAAAGTTTTATGTCAAGTAACAATATTTCAATGAGTTGTGTGGAATGTTTCAGTAAGATGATCCTAATGTGCAGTATAAACTTAATGGGCAGTTAGTTTTGTGCTCTATTTGTAAGTATATTTATTTTGGGGGGTTATTATAAAGGACTAATTGTTCAAACTGTTGAACAACAGTGAATTTTTACTTGGACACATAGTTTTCTATCCACATAACCAAAAGGCTGAGGAAACAGGCATGTCTATATAGTGATGAAACTACACACAAGAGCCAGGTAGCAAGTGCAAGCAGGAGGTAGCTGTTAATGTTACAGTCAAAGCAAATTAAGGTTGCTGAGGCTTAGTCAAAGTCAGCTGAAACGTATGAAAACAGGCAATAAAATTCAGATCACTTTAAATGCCAGATATTCTTAGTCTCCTATCAACCTTAGTCCATCTGTTACGATATTCCAAGCAGGACTTGCTTGCTGAAATAAGCTTGAATTTAAGCACGTTGCTGGGGAGAAAGAACAGATTGGGGCAAGTGAAGAAAGAATCAGCTTCGTGCTGCAGCACTCGTGCGCATTTATACCTTTTCCTCTCTTGCTGCTACTGAATGTATGTTGAACTAAATAGAAAAGTCATGTTCCAATAGCAAATGGAGTTCCAGTTTCAATTTCCTCGTTTGAAAGGAAGTGTGGGTATGACTGTCAAAACTTCGGAACTTCCTGAGACTGTTTCTGCCTGGGCTTCTCTTAGTCCTTTGCTGATGGCTCTTGGCTACTGCCATGAGGATGACTCTAATTCCAAGGCAGAGTCAAATGGGGGAAAATGATTCCTTAAGAACAAACATTTATGTATTTGTGAGAGTAAATAACTGTTTTTGAACTTTATTTTAGTTAGAAACATGTCATAGTACTAATATAATGCAATTAGGAACTTGCTTTTAGGCTGAAAAGTCTTTAAAAGTTCACATCACAGACACAGCCAGTGGATTAGTTATGATACTTTGCAAACATTTTTAGTGTCCTGCTTACTCCATGTAGTAGATGTGCCCTGTGCAGTTTACTGCAAGACACTTGGCTAAAGGACATAGTTGGTGATAACGAATACTCATGTGGAATTATTGCTGATAAGTGATGGCCTGATGTGCTTCAGGAAGGCGCCTGTGCAAGGAGGATCCAGACAGACTTTGATTCGTCTGCAGTTCCCCCTCCTCCTGCGCCGTGACCCTCCGGTCGATCGCAAACTCGTGGTGGGCTGTTGCGTGGTTACTGCTCAGTTTGAGTACAGACCTGAAAAACTGGTTTTATGGGGGTGGCAGGCAGCGCTGTGCGCCGGCCCTGGGTGGTCTCGGGCACTGTCTGCTCTGCAAGCGCCGCAGAGCCCCTCTCCTCCCGCAGGCCGCCCACCTGCGCCGAGTGTGGGCAGCGCGGCCCAAGCACCATGCGAGTTTGTCACGGCCTGAGCTCAAACTGACACCCTGTTTGTGGCTTCCCCGAGCGGTCCCGGGGAGTTCATGGGTTGCACAGTGCGTTGTGTCACTGGTGTCTCCCCTGCTGCAGGAGCGAGGGCAGTCACTGTGGGTCCCTGCTAACCCTGCGTGCGTCTCTGTAGGTTGGTGCCCCAGCTATAGGTAGTGGTGGCGGGTTTGGGACAGCGACTGAGCACTGTCACCTCAGGCAGTGACTGCATGGAGAAGCGGCCAGGTGCCAAGCTATATAGTGCCCTAGGTAGGCGTGTGTGTTGCTATCCTACATGCCATAAACATGAGATCATTTATTTTACTGCCATTTACAGAGCTGCATAAGTCTGCATGTTGGCAGTTTCTGGGGGCAATTTATGCACTCTTAATCTTCATGTTTTAGTTTATCTACCAATAAGTTATTCATGAAACTATGAACTTGCCTTTACCAAAAGAAAAAGCAAAAGGTTTAGAATCTGGGCTGCTCGGAGGGACCTTTTGCCGCAGGTGCAGAGTGTGAGGTGCACCGCTTGACCTGGAGTAGCAGCTGGGTGACAGACTGGTGCCAAGAGGTAATCATTACGTCTGTAATTGCAAGTTGCTCGGGATGTTCCTCTGTCCTTGCCTGGCTAACATGGGCTGTTAATTACTGTTAATCTTTTCTGGTTTGAAATATAACCTGTTCTGCTTGGCACAGAAAATTAGCTAACAGTGATTTTGCCCACTTCCCTTTCTTTAAAAAACAACAACAACAAACTTTTAACAAGGCAGCAGCCTGGGGAGGCAGGGGATGATACCCTCCTTGCAGTATTGCTAGACATAGGTTTGGGGTGTTAAGACTCATCTTTCATTTGCTTCCTGAATTTTGCACTGTTTTTGGCCCTGTTTGAGTTTTCTGCAGAGTTAAGTGCTAAAAACTTTGATTAAAACAGTTTTGTAATTTGATATCTTAATAAAAACATTGGTTGTCTTAATTCTGATAGAACACTAATTGCTTTCAAGGCTAAATTATTTTTATAACTTCTTTCCAGTCTTAGCAGACCAGTCAGCAAACTTTTAAGTACTTTTCTTAGGACCTTGTTTTATATACGTTTTAGTTTTCCACATAAAAAAGGAGGAATATGAAGATGTGAATGTTTGTGAAGGTCTCGGCTGGGGTTGTGCTCCACTTCTGCAGGACACGTGGTGTTTTTGTACCGATGCTCCTGCTCTGTTTTTGTACTTCAGTGTCGCTTGCGGTAGAACTGCGAGTGTCTCATTTCTGAACAGGAACTAGCTGCAGGGCCTGTGAAGAGAGGTGCTCCTGAACGAACATCCATTTCTCTGATGAGCTTTCTGCTCTATTTTTGGGGTGTGTGTGTGTGTGTGTGCTATGTGCTTGACTGGGTCTTCCTTTCTGATGCGGTGGGCTTCCCACACGGTCTGTGCTCCAGGCTGCGTCTCCCGCTGGATCTTCCCCGCGCCTTTGCCCGGCCTCCTGCTGCCACCTTCTGCGGAGTCGTAAAAAGAAGGGCAAACACTAAAAATGTTTGCAGCCCTTTAGGTGGTTGCATGGAGCAAAGCGTGGATCTGCGTGCGGCGGCAGGAGGGACGGAGCTCTGCTCGGCCTGGGCGCGGATGCCACGTGGAGCGGAGCCCTGCGGCCACAGGGCTTCCCCGGGTGCCCTGAGCTGCCTTTACAGCACCAAGAAACATCAATTACACATACACATAGTGGTACCTGGTTGAGAGCAAAGCGCTGATTTACTTTCTATTTAAATGCTAGGTTTGCTCATGTGGTATCTTGTGTTAATGCTTCCAGGCTTCAGCTCAGCCAACAGAGGAAACTTGTAGGGAAAATCATAAGCAAACAACATTTAGAAGAGTTGTTGCATTAGTTATTATATTTGCTACCGTGAATCTGTAGCATCTGTAATCGTTAATCTTTATTTACTCTGGGACACTTAAATCTTTGCTTTATGTTCAGAGTAAAGATCTGTTGCTAACCATGATGATGATAATACAAATATCCGGTATACCCAGTACATCTGAAATGTCTTTTATGCTTGGCGTGGCTGATTGCAGCTTTGCTTTTGATTTTTTTTTATATGCATTGTGCGCCATCCTATCTGAGAATTCAGGATTTTGTAAAACAGCATTTTGGGTGGAGAGCTCAATGAGTGTCAGTTCATGTGTTCAGTGTTCCTCTCTATTGTCTAAAAATAAAAACTTAAATTAACAATTTGCTTAGTTCCTGCTTTGCTGATGCAGTGCGTTTTGTTTCTCAGTGGGAGGTTTTTTATTTTACTCTTCTCTTTTTAAAACTGTTAGCACTTTGCCTCTAGATCCATCTTTGTTTTTTTTATCCACCAGCTAAAGCTGACAATCTTGGATGAGACAGCCATGTTCTATGCTCGTTGCTAAACATATTGGAGTAGTTGTGTTTTTCCTGCAAAAAACACTGGAGAAACTACAGGATTTTGAATTTTTAAGGGTTTTGACAGTTTCCTTGTGTTCAGTTTCATCGTTTATTGTCTGTTTCTTGTGATTGAATACACTGATATGAATAACCCATAGAGACAGTGAGGAAATCCTTGGTGTAGTCAAGTGTATATTTATCTGCCTCAGTGCATTGAGTGGTAACTAATTAGTCCTTTTAAGGAGATGACTGGAATTCTAACAAAAATGCATACCAGACACTGCTGTTTGCATTTGGTTCTTTCCCTTCCTCATTTCTGACTCCTCGTATTCTCTGCATGCATAGGCTTCACACTGTGATGAAGTAGCTGAAGTCTGGGAGCAGACTACGGTTTAAATAAATGGTTCAGCATTTTTATGTCTGCCTGTAACACGTGGAGCAGCTAAAAATGCAGCCGTGCGGGTTCCACGCGTGGTCTGGGTCACTGCAGGGTTGCGTGTGGTTTGCACCGCTTCATGGCTCGTGCCCCGCGCGGGGCTGGTGACACGTGGAGTGCGGCAAGTGCTTGGAGTTTTGCCTTGGAAACCCTGTTTCTTTGAGTGTTGCTGTGTTTTTAGTGAAGTTTTGCTGAAGATGGTTGAATGACTTGATCTAAAATGGCAGAAATATCTCAGGGAAGTTTTAGTGTTGAAGTCGCTTTTGGATTTGAAACCATTTGACGAGTGGGTTACTTTAGGAATGTAATAAAGATTTGCAATTTTTTTTCCCTCATTGGGAGCTTGTGTGTCCTTCCAGACTGAAAATCAAATGCAAAAATATTTGAATGTGAGATTTGCTTAGGGGAGGAGTATAAGGTATATAAAATAAGTGCTATAAACTTCCTATTGGTGGAGAATGGTTGATAATTTTCAGTCTGTGTGTATGCAAAGCTCCATTTTGACTGAAAGCATGAGCTTTTAAATGCTTCCTTTGCCTTGAGACTTCTTCCATTAAAGAAACAACCCTCACTTCCCATCCTTACCTGTTTGCTTTTGGCAAACATCTTGCCAGGCAACAGTTGTAGGTTAGAAGGAAAGATTTTCTGTTCTCCCCCACACGAAGTGGCTGTCTTGTTAGGCGGCAGACAGGAGGAAGTGCGAGGTAGCGGGGGAAGCTCAAACCCGGCAGCTGAAGGATGTGAATAGTTCACAGTGTGACTAGCAAGTCAGATTTTCTGGTGTGGGGTTTTTTTTTTTTTCTTTCTTTCTTTCTTTCTTTCTTCCTTTCTTTCTTTCTTTCTTTCTTTCTTTCTTTATTTCTTTTTGCAGAGCGTTGAAAGCAAAAAGAGGATCTGAGGCTGTATTTACTCATCTTGGAAGCTCCTAAACAGAAGTGGAAAGTGTTCTGGACATTAGCAGTAATTTGACTGCTGGAATTTGTCCAAAGTGGTAGCAATATGGTCTTGCTCTTTCTGAAAAATAAAGCAGCAGTTCTTTTTTTAATAAACATAAGTCAGCCTGGATCTTGCTGTACAGCCTGTGTGAAAGTCATCACTTCTAATAGCCCGGAGCCTGGGGAGCCGGGCAGGGCACCGACCGGCTCTGCGCTGGCTCAGGGGAAGGCAGCTCCTGCCAAAGTCCCCGACACTGCTCAGCTGGAGAGATGAGGGAGTGAGGGCTGCCGCGGGCCTGGGAGAGCGTCCTGGAGTGCCTGCTCCTTGGCAGCGCCGCTGCCCGGCGCGCTGGGCCAAGCTGTGTGCCCATGCGAGCCCACCCTGCTCGCAGGCACACGTCCTTCGCTGCTGAAATTCTTGAACGTTTCCCTGAGGTTATGGACCCGGTGTAGCTCAGCTGTTGAAGACTCCTCTCAGGTGGTAGAGTGGGGATTTTGCAGCCTACTTCCTTAGCAAGTAGTTGTGCTAAGGCTTCTTCTGCAAGCTGCCCACAGCTGCAGGGCTCCCTGCTCCGACGGGATTCCCGGCCGGCTCCCGACCTGCCTGCGGACAAGGTCCCTGAACCCACGTCTGCCTTGGGAAGAAAAACAAAAACCAAGAAACACCAGGCGGTTATTTTTAAACTGCTGTGGCTTCGCGTGGGCCCAGAGCAGGCACGTGCAGACAGGGCAACGTAGGTGCACAGCAGGAGCCATTGCGGGGAGGAAGAGCCTGGGGAAGAGAGAGAAACCCTCAGAACAGCGATTCCCGGAGCAGAGCTGCAGCCTGGGCCCTACGGCTGGCGCGAGCGGCACGAGCTTCCTGCCTGCTAGGCTCCTCACTAAGTGAATTTAAACTACAGGGCTGCCTTTTCTATATGTGAACAAATGTGCGCTTGCCAGGTGGATGTTTCTACTTGAATCCATCCCTAGTGGCGACAGCCCTCCCTTCACTGGCAGGTCATTTTCCCTTTCTGCCAGGATGCGTTTGCTTGAGCAGTGGGTTGTGTTTTAGGAATAGGGAAGTGATGCTAATGCTCCAGGTGCCGCCCTGAAGCATCTCTCGAGCAGCAGCGATCACGTTGTGGAAGTGCAGGAGAGTTTCATCTACTGCTCTATTTCACCATCTGTTCATTGCTAAGATATACTGAGCTTATTGCTACTGGAAAGACAAGCTTTACTTTTCAGGGTGTCAGAAACCTAAAGGAAAGGTTTTATTTTTCCCCCACCCCTCCCATACCTGAGCTGACAGTGCTGATTTCTAGTCTGCTTTTTGCAGCCGCCCTGACTATCGTTGGGAGGTGAATGACTGACATCCTGCTGTCCTTAACAGGCATTTTGTTGAATTATATGTTTAATTTTGAGCATAATCTAATCCAATAATTTAAGCATTATTTGATAATGAAAGCCTGTCACTTTGTTTCCTGCTGTGGCTGAACAGGCATTTTCCTCCAGGGATTATTTCAGTTTCCAAAACTATTGGAGATTAAAGTCCAACAAAAAGTTCAAATATCAACAGAGGTGCTTGCTGTAATGTATTTTTGTAGACCAAAATGATTTGTACATAACAGTGATGACTTTGGACTTCTGTCTTTCTGAAAATTCGTAGTGAACAATCTTCATTTTGCTAGCATGTCTGTGGGTGGATGGCAGTAATAGGTCAGTTCCTTTGGGAGAGAAAAGGGACACACGCACTCAAAACCAGCCAGGAAATGTATGGGCGAACTGGAGGTTAGAAAACACATTTTGATTTCTTTGCTTCAGCCACAGTGATCTTCCTTTGCATGCGTAAGCTAAGAGCTTTGCGGGCATTCGAGAGCTTGTATGTGCAGGATGGGAAAGGATGGAGTACGCAGGAAAGTTCCTCTGGAATTTATTATGCTTTAGCCACAGGATGTGGTGGTTAAAATTATGCCTTGGGTTTTTGGCACTATCTGGGTTTCAGCCTCATCATAAGTCACTTTACTGAGGGACTTCAGTGAAAGTTAGAATTTGGGTATTTGGCAGAGCGCCTTTTGCCCCATGTAACTGCTTTATTTCTCCCTATGATCTGCTCAGAACATGGAGGGGTTGAATCATGGTTTGTCTTTTAGGAAACCACCAGCTGGTCAGACCCTTGGGCTGCTGCTTATCGTCCTTATCAGTCAGAGTTTTGTTAATGCACAGTGTTCACGACAGCCTGCTATCTCTCCCTGGCCCCTGAACATGAAAAGATAAACTTGTGGGTTTTATGGAAATTAGTTGTATTTATTAGTGGGTTTTATGGAAATTAGTTCTTTTGCTTAATTACCGTTTGCTGCAAGGCTGCTGCCGTTTTCAGTTTAGAACTGGCTGTTTCCTAGAGCATCGTTTCTGATTTTTTTTTTTGGTCATTTTTTAAAAAATCTGCTTAAGACATTGGGACCGTTTATGAGTGAATAGTTCAAGCCCTCTTGAATGTTGCATCATTTTGGCATATTTTCTCTTTCATTTGCTTGATTCTGTATGCTTTCAGCTGCACAGTGCTTTTCATTCAAGCTGTTTGGGGTGTACGTCTGTTTAGTATCTAGAGCAGTGAAGCCCTGTCACTGCCAACCATGTTAAGATGCAACTGTCCGAAAACTACTACCAGTATGTGGAGAGAGCCTTTAGAGGGATGTTTCTGTTGTTGCATTTACTTTTTTCAAATAGTGTCCAATTTTAGATGTGAAATAGGTTAGATGTGGAATAGTTTAGATATAAACTGCTTGCTTAAGGTTTTAGTTTATTTTTTGTATCAGATTAAGAAAAGAAAAAAGAAAAACAAACCTATTACTGAAATTTCAAACAACTCCATCAGAGCTGCCTAAACGTGAACCCGTGAGGACAGCAAGACCTGGGAGAGCTGCTTGGCCGTGCGCTGGGTTGGTGGGTGTTTCATCTCAGGCGTCTGACATTCAGGGGGCAGATTAATTAAATATTGCCCCAGGAGACTGGAAATCAATCTTTGTCTAGAAGTCCCGCTTTTCAGATGTCTGCAGAGGAGGATTTCGTGTCCTGTGGCTTTAGAAACACACTGGCAGCTCAAGAAATTGAGGGTTGCTCAAAGGTTGCAGTGGGTACAGTTGGGTTGCTGAGTTGAAACATTAATGATATTTAATAAGACAAAATAATTAATAAAAATATTTTATTTGGTTAAAATTATTGTAATGAAATGCATTTCTTTAAAGTTGCCATAACAATACTTCCAAGTCTATTCCTGATGTGCATTATGACATTCTTTTGCCCCTAAAGTCATGAAATGAACGTTGGCATTTCAGTTCAGACTATTTGTTAATAGAATGGATCAAAAATGATACAAGAGTTTAAATTTTTTCTCCTTTTGAGTGTAAAGTGACTAATTTGAACAAAATGAAGTTATGCCTATGGTTATGTAGGTACAGGATGAGCATTCTGATTAAGACTTGAGCAAGCTTGGTGTTGCTATTAGGAAGCCTCCTACCAGAGCAAACTTGAGACTTGTGACCACATTGTACTTTGAAGTTAATAAATAAACTAAGGAGATAACCAGAAACCTGTGGCAAAGTGAAATGTTTCTTCATATTAGTTTGTGGAGCTAGCCACTCAAATAGGAGGCCTTGTATTTGTGAACACTTTAAAAAAAGAAAATTATAGCTATTATCATTAATGAATTCTACTGATACTTAAAAAAAATTAAGCTTTATGCCTCATAAATGGATGAAAAGGGGGGGGGAAAAAGAGAGAAGGGAGCTGTTTTTTGAAACAGAAAAGTCAAACAAAACTGGTATATTGTTAACTTCTGTATAATTTCCACAAACACAATGGAATCTGAATTTCCAGTTCACTAATATGCTAGTAAAGGATCAGGAACAAGATATCCACAATAAAACCGTGAAGAAACAAATATTTTTGGAAATCTGCTTTGCATTAAACAAGTATTACAAGTATTATGATAGATCTAGAATTTTATAACAAAAATAATCTATCCTTTAGTTTGGAGTTAATCTTTTAGGTCAGATTTACTATTTTTGAGTATTAACTGAACTAGTCTGTCTTATTTTTTCCCTTTATCTCCAAGCACAAAGCAGAAGAAAGTCCTGAAATAGATAAATAAAGCAATAGGTAAGGTGCTACTAAAGAGCAAAGAAAAAAATGATTTTTATATTGCACCTTGGCCAGTGCCTCCCCAGTGTAATTTTACATTTTAGCTTGATAGAAATTGTCCACTTTAAAAAAACAAACAAATGAAAAACAAAAAACCCACAAAAATGAAATAGATGAGTGCTGTGGGTGCAGCATTGATCCACTAGCTCAATATTGCATGAATAACAACTTGCTAAGTGTGAAAAGCAACTGCTGTTAGAGCAGCAAGGTGCAGTGCTCGTAATGTAACTGGTTAAATATTCTTCAGTCAGAATGAAAATGGCTTGCAAAACTTGCTAGGGAAATAGGTGCCTGTGGTTAGCGTTGAATGCAGAGATCTCTGTCTTGCAGATCAAAAATCAGCCGAAAGTCCTTAGTCTTTGTGTCACGTTACTTCCTCAAACTTGCGGCTTATCTGGAGATACATGAGACTGCTCTCAGTTTCTCTTAAAACAATTTAGTTACAAATATATATGAAATCTTATTTTATTTTTGCGCTTTATGTTTTGCTGACATGAAGTGCGTCCTTTAATGTGTGTGTGCTATAAAGTCTACTGTCCTTAGGATACATCCTGCAGAGGCTTCTGCATGAGCAGCTTAAACACGTTTATGTGCAAGGCTACTGGCAGATGGGTAGAGATGCTTGCTAAAAATGATTTCAAACATATCTCAACAGTTATAATAATGAAATGAGATGAATTATTGTAAATTTGATAGTCTGCAATGAGGTCCTGTAGATTCTCTGTAAAGTAACTGGTGTGTTGTATTGTTTCTGGTGTGATTTAAAACACTTTCATAGTATGTTTTTCTACAAAGCTTTATGATCTCTGGGACAACCTTCATGTTTAGGTGTTCTCCTCACTTTTCCAACCAAACACCACAGAACAAGTGTCCAGCATTGGTCTCTGATCAGCACTAACCCATTTCAAAGGAACAGAGGCCGTCTGTTTGCCCACTAACCAAAAGAGAGTCCAAGGCTTCAGTCATTATCCACCAAAGAGCAAATCGGTGCTGCATAACCGAGTTTTGAGAAGTCCCTTAAACAAAATGTGCAGATTTCCTGTCACCGTGTTGCTGCCGCAGAAGTTCTGTTTTAGTCTCTGGGTTCTCATATTCAGTTGCCGTTGCAGTGAGGTACCCTGAAAAGGGGAAACGGGGGCCTTGGGTCTATTCCTACCCGAAATAGGAAGTACCCTTGCTGGTCTACAGGCTCTGCAGTACTGTGTGCAGTTCCAGCTGTCTGTTTTCAAGGAACATTTAGAATAAATTAACAAGATGGTTGGAGAGAAAAGACATACCTATTTTATGAGTGAAGATTACAGCAGTTTGGGTTTATTCTAGCAGAAGTTTACCAGAAAAAAGCAAAGTTCAGGTATATATGAAATCTTTTGCAATAAAATTTCCCTCTGCCAAATTATTGGGCAGTTCCATCTGCCTTTCAGCTCCCAAGGTGGGTGACGTACAGTCATGAGCTTTGGGGTGCTGATAGGTTCCCATCTGCACATAACTAACACCCTGGAGCACCTGCGAATGTGATAAAGCAGCGAGGAGGGAGGAGGGCAAAAACCCTGAGTTGTCAGGTGCCCCATGGGCTCCTCAGCCAGAGAGCTGTGTTCGAGGACGATAATCTGTGTCCTGCTCGCGTAGCTGCCAGGAGATGTAGCCTTCGGTTCAGCGTGTGCCGGGCACGTGCCTTTCTGCCCTGCCGTACACAGAGCTTCACCCAAAGCTGCAAGGTGCAGCGAACACTTATTTTTAAGTGGTTGTCACATTTGCGGATCTGTGTTCTGAAATCCCAAACTACGTATTCTTTTATTTTTACACTGCTTTGAATCATGCATTGTTTATGTAAGCTTTCTTTCTTTCTTTCTAATTTTTACATTGCTTGTGTTAGAGCTGGTGTCTAATAAAATATATTAAAAAACTTACGGTTTTCATTATCAAGGTTGCTGTGCAAGTTAGTAAAAAATATTATTCTTACATTTTTCTCAGGACTTATTTCCTGTCACACAGTCTCATAAATATTGAGATCGGTACCCTAAGAAAGATGCCTCTCATCAGGTTTCAACCTTTGACTCAGACATTTCTGTTTTATCTTTCAGTCTTTCATTGTGTATCATTCATTCTGCAGATTGCCACAGTACAATTTAAAGTGTTTAAAAATTCCATTGATTGTCTGAGTAAAGAGTTTATAATGTATGAAGAGAGACGGTTAAGTAGGGTTTTTTCTTGAACTACTGGGGAAGAAACAGAAGCACCAGTAATGTCTGCAGTGGTCCTGGGAGTAACAAGACCCTGTGTTGCAGGTCGGCGTGTGTGTGATCTCCGAGACGCGGCCTCCAGGATCGTTCTGGCCGGGCTGCACGCGGCTCCGCGGGGTCGAGATCCCGGCGCAGAAACGCTGCCGGTGCCGATGAATCCCGGGCGCCGGTAACGGTGAGCGAGCGGCTGGGGATCCCGCTGCTTGTGTGCAGGCTGCCTCGGTCGGGGAGGTGCGAGGGGGGCCACTGCCAACCGTTTTGAAGCGTGTTGTTATGCAGTATGGTTGAAAATGCAGAATGATAGACGTGGCATCTAATTGCCACTAATTTTATTTTGGGGTGAGCATATATGGGATCTTTATTAAACTGGCTGTTTAGAAAACTTTTTTAATAACGTGCTCATTTGATTTCTGTGCTGTCCTGAAGCAGGGCATGACTGCAGAGACAGTGCTTCCCATTAGAGACTAGGTACATTTCTTTAATGGCTTTTTAATACCTACCCCCCCAGGGAGGGGAACTTCCTTCTTAGGAGTGTGTAGTTTTAGTTTTGTTTTTGGCTGTGAAGTGCAGATGTTGTGGTGTAAGAAATATTTCAGGATTGCCATTTTCAAGATTGGGGAAGACTAAAATTCTCCTTCAATAAATAGTATGTAGCAATAAGATTTTTAAAATATTTGCTCAATGGAATGACTAGTGCTGCAGATTAAATCCTGGGTGATTGGATTTGATCTCTGACTCCTCCAGCTTTTTTTCGTAAAAGGTAAGAAGACTTTGATCTCTGAAACATAGAGGGCATTTTGTATCTTCACTGAACTCTTTGTGCTGTAGGAGCAGCCCACGTTTCCATTGCTCCAGGTGATGCACAGTTATGTTTCCATTGCCCGTCTGTTGGCCTTGGGCTGAGTTTTTTTTTCCCAGAATGAAATTGCCTGCGAGTCTGACTCAGGAGGAATATGAAACCAAAGAATGAGGCAGATGTTATGATCCTGTTGAATATGCAGAAATTCACATGGCAAGAACATTTTTTGCCTTTGGCAGCAGACACAGGAAACTTTGTTCTTGCATTGCAGTTTACTGTTCCATTTTGCTTATGCTGTTTGTTAAGAGAACTTTAAAAAACAGCTCGGTAATAGCGGTGGATATCAGAGCATGGCTGGGACATGGTGCTGATTTATGCTTTGAGGAGCCTTACAGGTCAGTTGTCTGCTGGTCAGTGCAGGATTTTCAGTGTACGTATCTCTGTTGGCTCGACTGAAAAGCCCTAAGCAGCCAAAACTGTCGTCAGGGTCACTGCATTGGTTATTTCACCTCTTCAGATGCTGCTCTACAATTTCTCCACTATGGAAGTGAGTAGGTAGAAGAGAGGGGATCTTGTCTTTGAGCCTCATACCTGTTTACTCTTTCTTGTTGGACTGAAGCTAAATAGCAATTGATTCCTAATCCCTGTGAGGACAAGTTTTATCTTCTTCCCATCCATAGCGTGCCCCTTATCCCTTTGTGGTGTGCTTGAGGCTGGGCCATGCAAATATTCTGTTTACCCAGGAGGAGGAAAACACACATGTCCATGGGAAACTGCAATGTTCCCCCTAAATAAGTAAAGAAAAGTGGGGGGAAAGAGAGGAATGGGTGATGCCCATGACACCCAGCTCATAGCCATATCTAGCATCTTCGGAGAATCTTGCTGGAATTGGGTGAGTCAAGTGCCTTCCTTGCGTTCTGCTCTGTCGCATCAGCAGACCGTGCATCCTGATCGCTGCAGCCAGAGGGAAAAGTTGAAGTGCATTAAAACACTGCTATGCAGACAAGCATAGAGATTGAACTGTGGTGTAATTAAGGGATTAGGTTGTGCTTGAGAAGGTGGTTGTCAGCCTCAGCACTTTGTTTGTCAGGTGCTGTTAATTCTGTATTTGCGTAATATATGAAAAAATCTTTGAGAGCTTGAATATTACTTGATGTGATTTTTCTTATTGTCAATTCCAATGTAGACTTAATATTAGCTAGTGTAATAAATTTCTTAAAAATAAATTATCTTTTGAAAACGTCAGGGAGGTTGCTTTTTCCAAAAATCAAATGAGTGTTTTAATAAATTGTTGAGGCTTTCTCTCATTCCCTCCCTTCATCCCTATTTTATCTTATCTGGAAACGCTATTTTCTCTCCATATGGTTTCTTTCTCTTTATTTTTTCAGTGTAACTTTGTAGTGTTTTCTTTACTATTGCTAGTAAGTATAATTATAACTGATTGATTATAACTCTGAAGTCCTCAGTTCTTTTATATAATTAAGCTGAAGTTATACAATGAAAAGCTGTCCTGGCTTCTGAGGACACTGTGTTCAGAGATATGAATTTTAAATAGGTCACTGAAAAACTTAAAGAGTAAGTGCGATATTGATTTGTATAGTGGCAAGTTCAATTATAAACCAGGCAAAGTCAGAAAATCCATCTGTAAGATGCAACAGGGTGCCTGGGAGTCGTGCAGTAATCACGCAACTCGGGCTCGGGAAGGTGCGGCCGAGTTGCTTACGGGTCTGCTGGGTCGTTTTACACCCTGGAGATTGCTTCTTAGGAAAATGAGTATTAGGAAAGGACAGCTGCTTTTCCTGCTGAGATAGAAGCAGGAGTTAATTATAAGGCTTGGTAGCTTTCTTGGTTGGACTATGATGTATTTGTACAATAAACTACTGGAGAACCGTGATAAAGCCTCCGGTCTGATTTGCCAGTCTGATTACGTAGCTTCTCCTTTCTCCTTCAGCAGCTAGTTTGTGAGCTGGCCAGAAGTTACAAATCTGCACCGAGGTTTGCTGAGCTGTTCCTGCAGGGCTCACTGTGTCCCACCTGCATCAGGAGTCTAGAGGCTTCTTACTCTGGCTGGTTAATTGGCATCCTCAGAGCCCATCTCATAATAATGCTGGTATTTAAAACAGACAAAAAAACGTTCAACACAGAAGTGAACTAATGATACTGTTTTTCCAGGGCTTTGGAGAGATGTGATGAGTCTGTTTCAGGGCTCCCTGCTCCCATATTTGCAGTGGACACTTCCTTCCCGCGTGTCGGGCCAGCCCTGGGGCTCATCTTGCACCTCCATGAGGTGCCAGGCTCTGCTGTGCCCCACAGAGGGCCCACCCAGACGTGTGCTCTTGTTTCCACGGGCTGGTGAGCTCGGGGGCCAGGGCTGGGTGCTGGGGCAGCCCTAGAGGGGAATGGGAGTGGGGAGACCCAGCTGCTCGCGGGGCTCCTGGAGGGAGCCCTGGCTCTGGCCCCTGTGAAACCACCCACTCTGCTTCGCGTCTGCTGCTGGTGACTGGGGATGCTGCTCCTGGGCCACCCCCTGCACGGCGTGAGTGAGAGCAGCTTTTGGAACAAGTGCTGTGAGAAGAAGCGATCTATTGAATAAGAATCTGAACAGAAAAGGCCAACTGTGAGTGCTTGCTTTGCAGAGTATTTAGCACCGTCACTGCTATGGTTTGCAAGGTTTGAGTGCATAATCTAGGTTAAGTCCTATTTAACTCCATGCCTTGCTTCATTAGTAATGGTTGTCTTAGCTGCCTCCTGAATGTTTTTTGAATGTCAGATTTTTTTTTTTTCTGGTGTTTTAGTATTTTTTTCTCCCTCAAGAAGTGAATATAAGATTTTTCTGTGTTCAAGAGAAGCGCTTCACAGATTACATATAACTAAGGAATGTGAAACGTCACATGAGAAACTTCAAAATGTAAAGCAGTTTTAGGATATTGCAGGCTCGCGTTGAAAACTAGTTTTAAAAAGAAGTGTTATTTTTAACACAAGTGGTATTTCCTGTGGTGACTCCTGTAAAGTCCATTTTGGGTTGCTATCATTTGTTTTCCAGGCTGAATTAGCTGTGCAGTCCAATTGACTGGAGATTATTGTTTTGCTCAGGATTCATAATTCATGTACTCCTTGTTCAGTTATGCTGATGCTTATAGAGAGTGATTCTCTTAATACCTGCTAATGGGTAATTATGGTCAGGAATAAGGCCAGTCCTGGAAGCTGCTGGAGTCGTTTTGGAAGCCCTGTGGTTGTCTGTGTGAACCAAGCTGGAGTGGAGACCAAAGCTGTACCCTGCTGTGCGCGGCCGAGAGCTTCAGGAGGGACAAACTGGTTCTGCTTGCTCCTGTGCTGCGGCTGCTCAGGGGAACAAAGCAAGGCATCTTGTTTTGCTTGGGTTTTGTTACTGGGTTTGTTTTAATATTTCATCACTGAGCCTTTTTTTTAAGCAAGCAGCTTTCAGTGAGCAAGGCCAAGTGCTCGGCAAATAAGTGGCTAGTTGGGAAAGCAGCTACTTGAGGAGCTCTGCAGGCAGCAGGTGCCTCGGTGGCTTCCAGCAGCAGAGCAGAGGGGCAGCAAACCCGCATGCAAGGCACAAAGTGAGCTGGAGCTGCGGGGAGGGTCAGGGCTGTGGATATGGGGCCTCTGGTGCCACCTCCTTGGTGACACTGGCAGATGGAGAGGAGGCTGCACGGCTCCCTTGAGCCGACCCGCGGCTTCAGGCCCAGCTAGTCCCCAAATTGTTTGTGCCCTGGTAATAGCACTGGAGGCTTTCAGCATTCTCCTCGCTCTCCCCCCTTTCCCTTATGCTGCTCCTTTTAAACAGCACCTGAAGAAGGAGGTCCTGAAGTGTCCCCAAAAAGCAGTGCAGCCCATGGATGCTATTAATATTTCAAGGTAGTAGAGAAATTAGCAAGCAGTTTTTTTACTCGTCATTCAGTGCTTGTTTCAGCTGATTGATTATACATGTGTAGGGCTTAATAAATCACTGGACAGCAAAAATGATCTCCCTGTCCCAAAAGTTTATTGCACAAGTGGTGACCTGATCGGAGAAGGAAATCTGAGACACCAACAAACCTAGTTGCATGATTGCCAGCTGTTAGAATGGAAAATACAGTGCTGATGCACTGTGAAAAGTAGAAATAGCTTTTTTTTTATAGAAAATCACTTTTTTTTTTTTTAAGCAAATGTGAGAAATGCGCTATCTCTATAGCGTTATGTATAAATACGCAGAGCGTGGGTGAGTGCTGCAGCAGGCAGTGAGGACCAGCCTTGCCTCTCCAGAGACGTGTGCGTGGGGTTGTCGCCGCATCGCGGACTGCTCGTCTGCACCAGCACCCTGCCTCGCCACGGGAAGGAGCGGCCTGTGCCATGCACATCCCCGGAGTAGTTTTCCTGTCTTGCCATGGGAAGGAGGTGGTTTGTGCGATTCGCGTTCCCAGAGTAGTTTTTCTCAGTGAAGGCGCTTGCTTTTTCACTATTTACTTATCTTGAGCAAACTGCAAAAGAAAGAGGCTTCTCTGATTTTGTAACATGACTTGTTAGTGTAGCCTGGGCTATCGTGTTTCAGTGAGTTTTCTGTGAAGCGCTCAGTCTCTGTAGGCTCCGTAGCACAGTCAGGTCCATTCTGCACTGTTGAGTGCAGGCCAGCTCTTAAGAAAGTGCTGTGTATTGACACAAAGCGCTGCGGACAGTTTTAACTAGTCCGGGAGAACAAAAGAGCTTCAGTCCAGCCTAATAGCCCAATTCAGTGTTTGCGCTTGCATTTTGCTCGTAACAAAACTCTTTGGCTTTCCAGTAGGAGACCTGGGAGCTAAGCGGTACTTGACAGCTCTTAGCAGTGGGAAGGAGTGCTCAGCGCAGTCAGAAATAGCCACGTTTGTGGAAATCAGAAATGCTCTGTTCTGGCCTGCGAGTGAAGGGTGGGCTGAGTGTGTTTGCCCAGCACCTACTTGTATACCTTACCTGTGTAAGCTTTTGCCCTTGCTGGTTCTTAGGGGCATCCTTGTGGTTTGAAACAACCATTTTCATTCGTGCTCTGAAAAAAGCATCTTTAGGGACAGTCCCTTTTTTGCCTGTCACATGCTCAGTGTTCTTTATTAAATGGTCATTGGACACGTTGTTTTATTTGATGCAGAGTTTTTCTTGAGGATGGATATGTGGCCAAGAGCAGAACTTAGCAGCTCTGAGGAAATGTTGTTCATTCACTTGCCACATGTCATCGTCCCCTCTCAGCTCTGTTTCTCATTCATGCTCCTGAGGTGGTTTCTTCTATGCACTAAAGCAACCTTGCTGGCAATACAGTCCTTCTCCTTTCCAGCTCTTCTGGACGCAGTGGAGGCTCATAAAGAAATGAGACTTTTTCTTGAGAAACCACTATCAGAACTTGGTGGTTTTATGGCAGTGGCCCAAATCCAAGCCCACGTTGGCTGGCTTGGTGTGATCACAGCTTGGCTGTGGGGCTGGCTCAAAGGTGCCCAGCTCATGGGGCCAGGATGCCAAATCTATAAGCCACAAGGACTAAAACACCTGGAAGTGCTGTGCAGTCCACATATGCATAAACAGGAGGGTTTTAAGTTGGAGGATTTTGCTAGTGGGTCATGGTGTTTGTGTGACAGAATATTCTGATCTCTCTCTGTCTGCCCTCTCTGTTTTCAGAAGGCTGTTGGAAAAATTTTGGAGATGGAAGAACAGGAAAAAATGGAACTTTTGGCTGAGTCTGTTAAAGTTCCTTAAAAACAAAAGCTTGAGTTGTAAATCTGTAAATGGAAAGAATGAGTGCCAGTAATGTAACAGAATTTGAAAACTAGAGGCTGTCTAAGTGCTTGTAGTGGTTTTGGAACTAGAATGAAATTCCTGTACTTTTTCTTTTTTCTTTTCTTTTTTTTTTTTTTTTTCCTTCCACCTCTGCCTCCCTCTTCCCACCTCCCATTTTGGATTCTAATAAGATCACTCATGAGGTTTGATGAAGTTTCTCACATGTAACCACATGTTGATTGAGCTAATACCTAATAACAGCATGATTAGCAAGTAGTTTCTCTGGTGAGCTGTCAAGGATTTGCTGTTTAAAACTTACTCAATTGTATGTGTAGAGAGAGTGCAGGTTGCTGTGTAGCTTTTAAAAAGTGGCAGTGGGACCAAGGATGCCAATAGAAACTGGTTCAAAATTGAATCATTCATTTTAGAGAAAGTGGTGTTTGTGCAGTGTCTTGGATGCTTGTGAAAGCAAGAGAGTCCTGTCCTAGGGTTTCTTTACCCAGATTTTGTTTCATTAAGGAAAAGCTGGACCCAGGAGTCACTACTTGTAACATGCGTCAGTGACTGTTGGCAAAGGAGTGCACGGGCCTGCAAACTCGCACCATTTTATTAAGAGGGTTGAATCATTTAGGAGACACGTCTCGCTGACTTTGGCCTTTAAAACTCTTTAATAGCACCCAGAGTTGGCTTGAAACTGGTATATCTAACATCTCTTCCGTCTTTTGAGTATTAGATAACTGAGGCCAAGCCGTGTTGCACTTCTGGAGAAGTGAGATTGTCCTTGGTTTTGTTTGTTCATCGATCTCACAGAATCTCATTACAGGGCAAAAGCTGTAGAGACATTTTTCTTGGATTTTGAGGTCAAGTAGCTCAAGCCAGGATTGCTTTTCCCTCATAATGGTGAACATATTGCTGCTTAGCAATTAATAGTTATTTTTAGAAAATGGTTTTGGTTCTGCAAATTGGAAAATAATTTTTGCCTTTCAAAGTATCTGTCATCATGGAAATCACCCAGTGACTGCCTCGTGTAGGCAAGCACGGTACAGAGCAGCTGGTCGGGTTGCTGTGGATTCCTGCTCCGGAGGGAACTGGGACCTCCACAGCTGGGTGCTCCTACCTCCAGGGATCTGGGGGATCCGGCAGCCGAGGAGAGCACCTGTCTGCCTCAGCGCTCGGTTTTGTTGTTTGTAGTTCAGATTGAAATATGCCCCCTCTCTAATAGATCTTGCTGAATAAGAAGCAGGCGTGCTCCCAAGTGAGGTAGTTCTGCAATCAGGAGCATGGTTTGGAAAATGAATTACGGCACGGTTAAGATCTTGGAACTCCTTCCTTGCTTCTGCTGTAATTTGAGTGTCAGACCTGCTTTGATAACAGGAGTGCAGCCCTTTGCCCGGGCAAGAAGCGGGAGCTGCTGCCGTTTCGCTGCCGGAGCTCCCTGCTCGCCGCAGGCTGTCTTGGACCTGGTGCGGGCGGCTCATGCCCGGCTGCCTCAGCCCCTGGCGTGGGGCATCCCCGCGTCCCTGCCCTCCTGCTGCCCCAGTGCACACGAACGCGCTCGAAGGTTTCGCCCATGCGAGCCCCCGGCCACGGCCTGGCCTCTGCGCGAGGCCCTCGGCGGGCTCCTTGCCCCGGCAGCGCCGGCTCCATGGTGACGCCCGCTCGCAACTTGTAATAAAACTTTGCCTGGAATCCCGTTTTCCACGCTTCCCTCCTCCCAACCCCCTGCCCTTTTGTTTCGCGTCTGTCGGCACTGGGCGAGCTATATTCATAAATCTGTTTGAGAAGCCCTCGGTTATTAGTGATTAACAATAGAGTCCATCGCTTGGTGTCCGTCGTTAAGAGAACGCGCCCATTGCCATGGGAACGGTGGGAATTAGGCTTGAACGAGAGGCGTAGAGTTAGATGGAAAGTGTCTTCTGTTTCTCAAAACTTAGATCTGAGAGTTGTGGCTTGGATAGCTGCGTTCTTTTCCCCTTTAATTAAACAAAGTGGGAAAAGAAAAAAAACTTTTTTTTTTTTTAAAGGTGCATATTGAAAAGAATCCAGGCAAGCAGGGTGTGCTGTGGTTAGAGAGTGTGTGTGTCTGTGCAGCTCACTTTAGAAGAACTGCTCACTGCAGAGCTTGTGCCCAAGGGGCGCCAGCACGTGCCCGCACAGCGAGGTTTCCCGTAGGGATAGGCACGTTTCTGCCCCCAGGTCCCCGCTAACCACCGCTGCCATCCCGGGCAGCCGAGCTTGGTGACGCGGCTGCTCCTGGAAGCCACGTCACTTGCTCAGAGGGAGCAAGGAGTATTTAGCAGCCCTCTCGTAGGGAGGGAGTTTCGGCTGCTGCAGGAAGGCAACGCGGTGCCAATGACCGGCCTCTGCGCAGAGGGGATGCAGGTAGCGCTGACAGAGGGGCTGCTGTGAGCCAGCCACAGCAAGGGGGAATCTCCTGGCAGAGCACGCGGATAGTAAGCCTGGGGAACGTGCTGTTCCCCTCTGGGGCAAAGCTGTGTGCCCTTAGCTAAATGCACTCTCTGTAATGATGCTCTTTCTCTACAGGATTCATCCCAGGAAGGGAATTTCAAGCTTACAGGAAGGCATTAGAGACTGGCAAAATAAAAAAGGCAAAACCCCCCTGCACGAGTGTAAGCTGGTGCAGAAGTTGCATGGAGCTGGTGACGAGTAGCCCGTGGATTTGGGGAGGGTAACTCTCCTGCCGTTGGCCGTATTGGCGCTCAGAAGCTAATGCTCATGAGCAGTAAAAGCCCAGCACGCGGGTCGCTCGCCGTGGCTGAAGACTGCAGGAGCCTCCCAGGAAACACACAAGTGCGCTCTGAAGGAGGAGCTTGAGCTGCGTCCTACTGTGTTCACCGGGGATCGAGTGAGAAGTAGCAGCCAGGCGGGCTTAAAATGCCAGCGAAAGGTAAATACTTCTTTAACGGGAACGACGACTGCAAGATAACAGACCCGCTCTACGAGAAGTACCGCTACACCAGCCAGCAGCACCCGCTGCTGTTGCTGCTGCTATTCATCGCAATCGCCTTCTGGACTACGCTCATCGTCATCTTTTTTGTCACAGATGTGAGTAAAGCTCTTGGGTTGTGCTGTGTGTTGTAAAAGACGAGGAATGTGTATAACAGCACACAAAATATGACTGTGTAAATATTTTCTTTGGAGCTCCTTGGTGTGATAACTGTGTTGTTGAAGAAATCGAGTAGCTGTGGGTGTTTTTGGAGGGATGGGGAGGAGAGGAGCTGGACCGGTTGGAGCCACGCACCCTTCCTGGAGGGATGGTGCTCCCCTCCTGTGTTTTCCATGCTCAGTTGTAACTGTGCTAACAAATATATATCTTTATTAAAGGGATCAGGACAGAACATGAACTTAAGTTAAAATGTTCTGCCTCTCTCAACTTTTTAAATTCAAGTAAGGTATGTGAAACAATGCTTTGATTCCTTGGTTATAAATTCCTGAGATTATATCTCTCTGTGTGTGAATATTACTAAGAATTAATGCTTCTACAGCTAGACTATTGAGGTTGAAAATATGCTAACCTGCGTTTGAGTCTTAGCTATTTCCTGCACTATATGGATGTCTTTTCCACTTTATCTAAAGGAGAACGTTAGAATAAATCTAACACTTCGTTTTGCTTTTGCAGGAAACCCATAATCATCTTGCCTTCATCATTACAGTATGTACTGCTCTTGTCGTATTTGCAGTCATATACTTGCTTTTATGTATTGGATCCTTATTTCGGAGATGGCTAACATTGTTTGGAGTTACGATTTGGATTAGCTTCATAACGATAGGATATGTGTCTATTTTTGAAAAAGAAAATGATTTTCCACCATGGGAACAGGTAGGTATTTCTTGTTTATTCAGTGCAACTGGTAGCCAATATTCATGGGTATGTGCGTGTTTCTATATTTTTTCTTTTTTATGAACATTTTAACTGCATAATTTTGTATTTCTTCAGACTTAGGTTCACTTTTCTGGTTTGTTTTTATTGATTTATATCATGGTCAGTTCTTGTTCTTTCAGTGAGAATGTAATACAGGTGAGAAGACCGAATATCTGCAGGAATCTATGCAGGAGCTGTACCCTCAGTTGGTAGATGAAGTGCAATTTTGTTTTGGCAAACTAGGCCTTTATTACGAATTCATCTTCAGGAGAGTTTTCATTACTAATAACGTGCTTTGCCCGTTCACTATTTGGGTCAATGCGGTGCTCAAGAAATCTGCAAGGGCTGTGTGCTGGGCGTGCCCTGGGGAGCGTGTTTTCACATGGATGGGAGAGGTGAAGTGAACAATAAGCATTAATGACACATCCTGGCATGGCTGGGTGCGGCTGAAGTTCATTACTTAGTATCTCTGATCAGAAGACAGCGATTTCACCATGCCAAAAATATCATAATCTGTAGGAAACTCCTCCTAGGTTCTGGTAATGTAAACAGAAGAGGTTTTAATTAAATGAAAAATGACTTATTATCTTGTACTGACTCCTCCTCTTCCCCCCTTTATTTCAAATAAAGAAAATTATAAATTATCTGTTAAACAACCAAAATCTGATTTGTATTATGGCGTGAATCCAGCAACATGTATTTGTAGTTGCTTTCCAATACTTTTAGCTTAAGAAAAATCTCACCTTAGGAAAGACAAAACCCAAATTTGTTGCTTTTAAGTACATAGACTTCTATCTTTGACATCAAAACTACTATTTAAATGCAGATATGACTTTTGATTGCCTGTATTTCCAAAGCCATTACATAGTGTTCCAAACTTTTTGTGACGGTGGTGTTATGTGATAGACTTTATTTTTAGTACAGTTAATCAGGAAATATGAACTGATTGATTTATGTATTTTTGTCACAACCAAATTGGTTGCAGTGGCTAGAGGTTTAAATGTAGTCCAAACCTGAGGCCTCCTTGAAGGGCGCGGATATCTGGAGGGGCAGTGAGGAGCAGAGCTGATCCAGGAGCTTTGCAATACGACTGTTACAGTATTTGCTTTTGCTCAGACTGTCGGATTCTGTAAGTGTGGACTAAGCACTGTAACAGAAATCTATAAATAAGTATTTAAGGGATTAAGTGTAACTCCTACCTGATCCCAGCAGTTTAGTGGGCCACTGTGCTTTTTGTAAAGCCTGTGCAGTTTACAAGGTAGGGAGCTGCAATAACCATGGTTCTCTTCTGCAGGCACTGGGATGTGTTCTTTGCATTTTTACTTCTATCAGAAGGAGTAAACAGAAGTGATCTGGTGATGCTATTAGCATTATGTTTTGGAAAATATGCATCATTTAATGCTAGTCAATATTGCTATCTTGCGCGGTGCTGTTCCTGATACGTAACGTACAAAGTGCACCTTCTGCTGCAATGGTTAAACTAAGGGTGAAGGGCGAGGACAGCTGAACAAGTTACAGGAGATATGTCATGTTAAACAACGGGGTTTCTGTGCATCTGGAACTACTAATGCCATCGATGCTTTTAAGAAATTTTAATAGCATTTTTGAAAGGTCAACATTCACGTGTATGGTTTGAAAATGAATGAGAACACTGCTGCTTTCCTTCTTATTCTGGAGTGATTTTTGGGAGGTATCCAGTAATACATGTGGGTTTTCCTTTTTGTTTCTTTCTTTCCAAAGGTGCCGTTCTTCCTATTCCTAATCTTCACAGTTTATACCATGCTCCCCTTCAGGATGAGAGATGCTGTCATACTTAGCAGTCTTTCTGCTCTCTCCCACATTATCGTTTTGAGCATTGTTGTGCCAAAGAATTCTCCGAAGGAAAAGGAATCCGTCCTCTATCAGGTAAGGAAATACAGCGTGGTTGGGTAATGATGCAGTTGCATGAGCGCTTGCTCTTGGCAAAGCCTCGTGTTCAGCCAGCTCCCAGACTTACACCCTGTCCAGGGATGAGGGGTCTGGGCACGCAGCTCCTTTGCATGCTTTTACTAAAGACGTAATCGTTCCTAGTGCGTCCTGGTTTTCTGACCTAAGCAGAAGCAGCAGCCTAGCGTGGTTAACCAAGTAACGCAGCACAGGGCAGACCGTGCTGCATTCCTCCTCCCAGCCTGCTCCTCCAGGTGCCTCCTCCCTGGCTCCGTCCGGCAGCACCCACCTCCCTGGGCGCAGGGGGACGAGAAGGGGCAGCAGAGCCCGGGTGCCGGCCGTGTCCAGAGGAGCCCCCAGCTCCCAGCTGGCGCCTCGTGCGCATGTGGGTCACACCGGTGCCTGAGGCTGGGGGTGCAGCCTGGGTCCTGCCCGAGTCCCACACACCCGTCCACAAATAAAAAAGGTTGAGGGAGAGCACAGGACTTTCTGCTTTTCAGCTTGCTCCTAGGAATACCCACCCCACTGCGAGTTACCTTGTTTCTCCCATACATCCTAGCTAACTGGGAGCTGTGATTTGCACTTAAGAAAAGGGATAAGGGAAAAATTAGAAGGGGCCCTGGGATGGTTTGTTCTTAAGGGAATAGTCAATATACCAGTGAACTATCGTGGTTGTTCTGCAGTACATTAATGTTTTTCTTCTTCTGCAGTTACTTGCCAATGCGGTCATTTTTCTTTGTGGTAACTTGATGGGTGCATTTCACAAACGCCAAATGCAGGTGGCTTCATGGGACTTATATAGATACACATTAAAGTGCATTCAGGTCCGAATGAAACTGAAGATCGAAAAGAGACAACAAGTGAGTGAAGTGATTCATTTTTTGAGTTGCTTGTTTCTGTTTATAAAGTCTATATAATTTCATAAAGTTTGTGCTTAATGCATTTTAAAAGGCTTGGTATGATCTCTGTGATAGTCTTCTAGTATTAAAAAGAAAAGGAAATAAAAGGAAAAAAAGAAAAATAAAATTTGTGCCATTTGCAACAAAAGAAGGAAGTCAAAGGGAGGAAGCTCTTCTGTGCAGGACTTGTCTGTACAAAAAAAAAATGTGGTATTTGAAACAGGAATATGATTGGCAGTTATTTTAGTTAATTTTTTGCCAAGTATAAAAAAATTACGGGGTCCCACCTAAGGTAACTTAAAAGAAAGTGTCCATAATGCCCTGAGAAATAACTCCTAAGATATGATTCCCCGGTTGCAGGGGAAATTCTCCAGTTATTACTTTGTTCCTGTATTTTCTTGGTTTGCAAACTATTTTTATTTTGCAAGGAGAAAATAAGAACCGAAGAGAGGAAATAGTCATTTAAAAACTTACAGTATTGTTTGGTGTCTAAACTGAAGTCATATACAAAGAAGAAACTAGAAACAGGAAGGGCTGTAAAGAAGCCTCCAAGCTGAAACCAGAGCACCTCTCTTGCCCTGTGCTGGCCCCAGCAGGGTTCAGAGCAGCAGCTCAGAGCGCCCAGGTCTCTGCCGCAGGCTCCTCGGTGAAGGAAGGGGCTGGAAAGCAGCTGACTTCCCCCACGGCTGCTTGTTCGGGTGCACGTGTGCTCAGCTCCTTGGGCAGCTCTTTCATCTGTGCTGTAATCTGTTAGGTATAATTCCGAGGATCCTTTTGCACCCACTTTTTCCCTATGAAGAAGATGGTCCCTTTTTTGGAATCTGTGAGGGGTGGTTTTAGTACTGCACAGATCATAGTTACAGAATATAAGTATTTTTTTTTCTCTGAACTTTTGTCAGAAGATGCTAGCGTAATACTGAAGATGACATGAGTGAAAATAAATTTTCATTCATACAAAATTGTGATAATGTTGATGTTTTTGTGTATTTTTTTCCATGGTAAGAGAGAGATGTGGCATTTAGGTCATAAGGAACAAAAAGAAAAAGAAAATATGTGACACTCTTAATTCTCAAAATCAAGCACGCTGATTTTTTAAACTAAACAGAAAAAAAATTTTTTGAGAATGTGATGTATTACTCAAAAGCTGTTTGAATAAAGAGGTTTTATTTTTAATTCATTTAATTCATTCATTTCACAGTCACTGAAATCCTGGAATTTAAAACTCACTATATTAAGAATTTACATCATAATTTTTTTTCCTCTCCTTTTAGGAAAATTTGCTTTTGTCCATCTTGCCAGCTCACATATCTATGGAAATGAAATTAGCGATCATAGAGCGACTAAAGGAAACTAACGATAACAGGCAAATGCATGACAACAACTTCCACAGCCTGTATGTAAAAAGGCACCAAAATGTGAGGTAAGTGCAGAAACTTTAGATCTAGTTATATTAATGCAAACTGATACTTTTTATCAATGTTTGTTTTTCCGGAATTCAAATCTGGAGGTAGATTTACAGGCTATGGTTAACCTTTTTCCCTGTTATTTGGTGGTAGAAAACAACATGTGTTCAGAACACTAAAACTAGCTGAAATATTTAAGCCCTTTTTTTCCTGGAGTTATTTTCCAAAGAGAAAGATGTTTTCTATTAAACGGGCTTTAATATTTAAGCTGACTGTGGAGGAGACTTGTTTTCCTGTTTCAGTTATGCTGTTTTTGCCTCTTGTTCCTTCCTAGCATTCTCTATGCAGACATTGTGGGCTTTACTCGCCTTGCCAGTGACTGCTCTCCTAAGGAATTGGTAGTGATGCTGAATGAACTTTTTGGGAAGTTTGATCAGATTGCAAAGGTAAGTGCTGCAGTTTGTTGCCCGCATAGGGATAAACGGCACCATTGAAAAGCAGCCGGCCTTTCTGCCGGGCACCGAAAATTTTAATGGACCTGGAAGGTCATGGTGTTTTGGTGTCTATGTTTGAAATTCCAAGGGGAAAACTATAAAATTTGTATAACAAGATGTTGAGAAAGCAGTTTCAGTTAAACCGCTGTGGATGTGACCAAATAAACTCTGGTTAAAATCTAGCTAAAAACTTAGTTTACCTTTTTGACCAGTAAGTGACATTGCTAATCTTTATATAATATTGCCATTAATTGAATTGTTACTGAAATTCCTCGAGTACCAGAAAATAAGAGGGTTTTACTAGCCATATTGCAACTGCACTGCTATTAAGAACACACAGGATGACATGACTATTAATTCTGTTACCACAAGTTAGTGCTATAGTGGAAGTTGAGATTAAAATAAATGTCCTGTGAAAGCAGAAATGAGGGCATTGTTTCTAACTGTTCCTTGGGTACAGAAATATAGTAAGCTTCGAAATTTGATGTTTTTGTTCTTGTAGTGAGAAATTACACTGTGTAGAAAAATGTTTGGGTTTAGTGACTCAAGGACTTTTGCAACTCTGCGGTTGAGCCGTGAGAAGAGATTCCTGCTTTCTGCGCTATTTCTGTCGTGTCAGGGCGTGTTCCCAGTCATCGTTTCTGTCGCTAAGAGCCCCGGAGGCTCTGAACCTCCCTGGGTCACGGCTGAGCTGGATGCTGAGCCGCCCGCGGCGCGTGCCCCGCGGCGCCGCTCTTGGGGAGCCGTGCATGTGGCGTTGAGTGAGGGAGGGCGGCTGGGTGAGCTGCCACCCGCGGGGCTGGCTGCAGGTTAGGCTGTTTGGGGATTGAGTTAGGCAGCCGGGATCCGCTGCCCTGAATTCAGTCATCTCTGCTCATCATCAAGCAGCCGCCGAGGCAGAATTAGTGTCTTGCAACACTTGCAGTCAAAACTCTTACCTAATGTCTGCACAGAAGAAAAGGCAGGGTGACCGGGTCGTTTTTGTTCTTCCTCTTTCCCTCCCCAGCCAGGGCTGCTGACAGGATCCTCTCTTGCAAGGGCAGGAGAAAGTTTACTGCTGTCGAGCGGTGCTGCTGCTTTTGTGATGAGCCACTGGCAGCAGCACGACTGCTCTGTGGGCTGGCTTCCTCTTCACTCATTTGAAAAACATTTCCTTCTGCAAAGCTACCAGTTTGGTGATCTCAATTCCTGATTTCTCCCTAAATTCTGTGCAGGTTTTGGGACAATGCTATTTGTGAGGCCATAAGAAATACATTCTCACTTTTGCATTATTAGATTGCTAATAAGCTAAGCAGCAAGATAAAAATATAGATGAGTAGAGTTTGTGCTTTTGCTAGTAAATTGTGTGGTGGTCCTTTGTTACTATAATTTTATTTATGATTTCCAAGTTGCAAAGAATGAAGTCAGAAATCGATGTTTTTCTTTTAGAAAAGCTTCAAGGGAGCATTTCTTCTGCCCTCCAGTCAGCAGTGTCCAGGCACTGGAGTGTAAGAAAAGGGAAGTAGGGTTTGCTGCAAGCAGCATTACACGAGGCCCAGCTTCCTCACCCAGATATAGGGAACTCCTAGGTTTAGGGTCACCAGCTTGCTTGCAGTTCGTGTTTTCCTGTTGAATGTGTTTATCCTTATTTCACAGGAGAATGAATGCATGAGAATAAAAATTTTGGGAGACTGTTACTACTGTGTGTCAGGCCTACCTGTGTCCTTACCGGTTCATGCCAGGAACTGTGTTAAAATGGGACTTGATATGTGCGAAGCAATAAAGTAAGTATAACAGCCAAAGGCTTTCTAAGTACAGAGGCTCTGAAGCTATTGAATAAAGTCATTCTCATTAGAGGACACTTGAAATGTTTTTATTAGCTATAGTTTATGATAATTATGTATGCTTTAGGTCTTAAGAGTTTTAGTCTCTTGTGTTTGCTCTAAGTATATCTATAATGATTTTAATTTGTAATATATCTTTAAGCCTTACAGGAAAAAGAGAGAAAAACAAACAAACATAAGTTGTCTAGGCACATTTATGTTCAGTGATGTATAGTTTAGTGCAAGTACATAGAGCTAAATATTATATTAATCCTCAAATGACATTCAGGATTCAGTAGTATTAACATAATAGTTAGACTGTGTCTTTTTTCTTCTTAAGTCTAGAGTAACTGTTTGGCAGAAAGCTAAATCACTTATTCTAGACCAATATATGCCAATGACATTGTTTGTTTTTATTTTTGTTGCAGCTGGCCTGAAATGTTCTAGCAAAACAGCTTTGTTGGCAAATGCCAGTTCTTTGATATACAATAAAAGAATATGGTTATGTTGATATTAAGAAGAACAATGTTGGCTAGGGCATTAGAATACTGTCATGGGATTTTTGCATTCCAACTTGGTTATTTTTTACATAAGCAGAAAGTGCATGTATTTAACAATGCTTAGCAAAGTTATTTGTGGGAGCAGCTTAATGTGTAAATAACAAGAAACAGCTTGATTTATATGTGAAATACATTGAGATTTTTATTGTAATTTGGCTCTTCAGTTTTGAAATCTTTTTACCTTAAAATGGGAAATGTGGCCCAGTTCAGAGATTTTTAGAGCTGTTGGTTTGAGCTGGAGTTTCATTCGGAGCAGTATTAGAGCAGGATTTGACATCCACCTAGATTTTTTTTTTTTTTTTTTAATTTCCCTTAATGAATGAATGAAAACTTTAATCTATTTGGAAGACTAGTACAAAAACAGTGAAACTGAGGAGTCTTCAGATGCGGGAAATAGCCACGCGGAGCGGTAGTTTTCTCTTCACCATTATAAGCAGTTCTGAGTGGTGCAGCCGCGGATGCGAGGCTGTTGCGAGCGGCTGACTCGTGTGCTCTGCTCCCCTTCCTCCTGCGCAGGCAGGTGAGGGAAGCCACCGGCGTGGACATCAACATGAGGGTTGGCATCCACTCTGGGAACGTGCTCTGCGGCGTCATCGGCCTGCGCAAGTGGCAGTACGACGTGTGGTCCCACGACGTGTCCCTGGCCAACCGCATGGAGTCGGCCGGAGTGCCTGGGTAAGGTCCTTGTGCCCGTCCGCTCCGTCCTCGCGTGTTCTGAGTCACGGTGCTGCAGTCTGGCCTTTGTGACGGTGCTATCGGGCAAATCGTGAAGTGCGATGATGGAAATGGGGAAAAAATGTGTACTGTAGTTTTAAAATGTCCACACTTTCTGATTCTTTTTCGATTAACTGTGAAATAGTCTGGGGCAAGTGATTCCTGCTTGGTGCTCCCTTCGTCTGAGAAAATTGCATGTTTCCAGCAGCGTGTTGCTGTGCTGACTTGTTTGTTCCGGTTGTGACCAATACTTTATTGGTAAGTTTAGATGAAGGATATGCTACTCATGCGGCCAAGACAAAGCTGCATATTTGCATCGGTCACACTAGTTTTATATCAGCTGTGTATTCAAAAAACGCAGCCTGATGAGGGGTGCCCAAGTAACAGGAACTCTGCTCGCTGGTGACTGTGTTCCCTCTGTGTTTATCATCAGTGTCTGGGAATGGAGGCAAGGACGTGCAAGAGTTGAAGCCAAGCAGTAGCAGAACAAACCATATGGTGCTCAGCTTTTAGATACACTCCTTTAATTTTAAAATGAGTTGCAGCAAAGTCGCAAGGGGGGGTATGATTATGAAATTATTTGCTCGCATTGATGGCTGAAACAAACTCAAATGATTGGAGAGTGGTTCACAGTCGCAGTACCCTCCATGCTGAGTATTTAATTGGTGTTGACTCTCCATGGGTTAAACAAGAATAAGGAGTTGTGAAGTTTCTTTTGTTCATAAAGAAAACAACATGACTCTGGAAAAAGCACAAAGCTATATTTTTTTAGTACTTTCAGGATCGTTGCTTCATCTTAAAAACTTTAATTATTCCATTACATACTTGGTGCTTATGTTTGATGATCTGTTAAAGGTTGCAGCTGTTTTAAGTTTACTTATTCTGAAAGGCTACACTGTGACGCTTCTTATATCTGCTCGTGTCTAGCACTTGGTTGCCATTTTTTCTTCAAAAATAGCAAGAGGAAACTTTTTATTCCTGGAAGATGGAGCCTCAGCGGGAGGAAAGGTGCCTCCCTAATACACGGTGCCTCTGGAAGAAGGGTCCGTTTGGGGTTCCTCAGTTTTCGGTGGTAGCTAGTCCTGCTCATGAGGAAGCCAGGGAATGTTTCTGTCATCAGGAGGTTTCCAGAACGCTCAGTTGGACAGATGGTACCAGACTGATATTTAAATATGAAGTATATCTGGTTGGGACTTCTGTGAATGAAGGCAGCTTAAAGGCTGGTGAAAGGATGCAGGAAAACGTGTGGCTTTATAAATATTTTATTTCCATTGACTGGTGTGTCCTTGTACTCTCTCTTCCTCTTCCCAGTTTAGACCACTATTTGCGTACGTAACACTGCAGTGCATGGGTAGAGCAGAAGGCACCGGGGCCTCTGTGACACCAGTGCGCAGCGCAGCTGTGCCCAGGAGGTGCTGGGTGCCTGGCGGAGCTGAGAGCAGCTCTTTTGTCAGTCATCAGGTCTCTTTATAAATATATATATATTTTTTTGACATACTTGAGTAACAGAAAACCAGCAGTGATAGGTTGCTAATATGGTTTTAAACACTGGCAAGATTTTAGAGTTGGCTGCCAAAGCTCAAGGTGGCTGAAAAGCACAAAAATGTCAGCAGTTGCCATTGAAATGTAAATGAAATGCTTAATCTGACCTTTCTGTAAATGTCTGGGTCTCCTCTTGTTTTCTCTCCCCAGTCGTGTGCACATCACTGAAGCGACGTTAAATCACCTAGGCAAAGCCTATGAGGTAGAGGAAGGGAATGGGCACTTGAGGGATCCTTACCTTGAATCCATGAACATCAAAACGTACTTGGTGATTGATCCAAGGGTATGTATGTGGTTTTTAAACTTGTTTCTGTGTGTGTGCGCGTGTATACTGTGTGTGTGTGTGTGTATATACACATACGTATCTGTGGCTCAGCCGTTTATCTTCAATGCCAAAGCACGGGCTTCCTCTAAACCCGCAGTGCTGTTGCTGCATGAGTAGTGCCTGGCTGCTCACTTGTGCCCCAGATACAATCTAAGGCTGAGTCTGTCATTTGCAGGATCTTCTCCTAATCACTGTTTTGATCCCCCCTAGCTCAGGAGTTAGGATCTGAATGCTCCTGCTGTTGTGCTGACTGCAAGGAAACTGTGTTTATAAGATCCTGAGATCTCCTGCATCATCATAAATGAGCCAGGAAGCTTGACAGCTTTACAAGCAAAGACTTGTAAAGGCAGTTCAGGCAAATTCATTAAGTCATAATTTGCTTTAGCTCAGATTAATTAAATGAGATACAGGGAGCATGGATTGCTGATGCATTGCTGATACATGTTTAGAGTCCTACTAAATAGGTAGTTTTATCCCTAAAACTACTTGTTAAGCAGTTAATAGAGCTTCATTTGTATGTAGCCTGTTCTACTTTGTAAATGAGTGTCTTTGTGTCCTAGTCCAAACAGTGTGTGTCAAATAATCATCTCCCTAAAACAAGAGTTAACGACGGGCTGAAGATGCGAGCGTCCGTGCGGATGACGCGGTACCTGGAGTCCTGGGGAGCAGCCAGGCCCTTCGCCCACCTGAACCACCGGGAAAGCGTGAGCAGCGACTCGTCCGCCTCGCAGGGCCGGCGAAGGAAGGTGAGGCTGCGCGGGGGGTTGTCCTCTCACAGCTGCAAACCCCATTCTTTGGGTGTCTAGTGTACAACCTGATGCCCGAGATGTTTTTGTAGATGATGTTTTGCCCTTATTTAGGTGCACATAAATACTGTGTTTGTTAAGTATAGACAAATAAAGAGGCAACGGTGCAGTGATTATTCCTGTCAAAATTTAGACTACAGCATTCAAGCTCTGCTGGTATCCAGCATGCTACTGCCATTTACTGCAGCACAGTAGTAAATTCTGCAAGTCAAACTTTGAAACTTGAAACTATCCTTTTTTTGGACATTCTTCCATCCTGAGGTCCTGGTTGCTACAGGGGTTTTTGGCAAAAAGCTGGTTTATCCCAGCCTCTGGATGCATTGAACAATTATTTAAAAGGTTTAGTAAGGCAGCAATCCCTCCAGATGCACCGTCTGTGCCAGGATTTTGCCAGTAAGCAGTTAAACTCATTTCTCCTTCAGTCTGCGTTTTCTGGGAGCTGGGAGGGGACGTGTTTCCTCTCAGGTGCGCTCCTGAGCACGTAAGCAAGGCTCTGCTTATCTCTGTGACCAGACAACAGCAGCAGATTTTAAAATGAAGTATCCCTGCACTCACTTCCCTACAAGTGGTTTCCAGTTTACTTGTCTCTGCTGCTGGTCTGCGCTGACCTTAGCTATTTCACTGCGTGGAGGAAAATGAGAGATGTCACCTCTGTTCAGTTATGCACTAACAGCTTTTTGTCAGAAAATGCAAACTTGTCAAAGCAGAAGAGGTTGATTCTCATGACGGTTTTGTATTTGAGAATGGTTCTGAACTTTTGTGAATAAAAATGATTTTGGCTGCTGCTTATACTTCATTTTCAATTGTGGTCTGCAGTTAAAAGTATGAAAGTAACTTATTCTTAATTCCTTGTTTGGTTTAGGAAATACCTTTGTGTTCCACTGGGCGCCAGAGGACTTCAGATAGGTTTGTCCAGTACTTTCATCCTTTTAACATATAATCTTAAGCTCCTTTTACAGTTGAATGTACTGTAAGCATATCACTATTTAGTTGATTAATGACTCTGGTAACTGTTACACTATTAAGCTTAAGCTCAGCTAAATCCTTGAGCTTTTAACAAACCTCTCAGCTCCCATTTGTTATGGGTGGCAGTTCCTGAAAGGAGCTTCCCTGCTCCCTGTTCCCAGCCCCTCGCTCAGGCAGGATCCCTAGCAGGATGGAGCAGAGCTCGGGACAGCAGGATGGAGGGGAGCAGGCAAGCAGGGAGCTCCAAGTAGCAGTCATGTATTTCTGTAACCACGTGTACCACCTCAGCTTGCAGTTTTATTACTGATAAGATGCCTTTTTTTTGTTTGCAGTATTAGGGAGTAAAATAAATATGCTACAATATAATGAATACTACAAGTAAATATGTATTACTTGTATCTTACAAGATATATTTTATCCTTAGTTAGTGTTATCGATGTGGGTTAAGGTAGTGTAATCAAGAACTGCTGCTGTTTCTATAAATAGATACTGCACCCCTTGGTGCAAGGAGGTACCTGCACTCCTTGGCGCAGGTACCGTTTTAATGAAGCAGGTGATTCCCAGTTATGAAACAGCCCCAGGCCTCAGAAATATGGGACTTGCACATATTGAGCTCTTAAAGGCTTTCTCAGGCTCCCTGCAGCACAAAGTGTTTCCGTTTTCTCATCCCAGGTTCCCAGGCCCTGACAGGATTTCTTAGCTGTCGTGATTTGAGCCAGTGACCATTTGTTGTCAAAGTGACTCCAGTACCTCCCTTTTCATTGCTGAGTTTGTTGTCCTTCTAGCATTATGAGCACTTATAGCCTGTGTTTTTATAAGCTAGTGAAATAGCTGTGAAACAGGATGGAAAAATTGAGAAATTTATAGCTTTGTCTTTGCTTTTTCAAATTTTCATGATGAGCACTAGAAAGAGTATCTAATACTGGCTTGCTTGGTTCTTTGTCAGAGTTTTGCTATAGTTAATATATGTTTGACATCATGTGTTTGACTTCAGTTTATAGGAAAAAAATACTTATTTTAAAATGTCTCTTTTCTTCTGATTTTGCAAATAGCCGGCTGTGATATATTTTTAGGATGCTTGCAATGATCAAAAAGCTTTGTTTAAATGAGATAAACACGTTTAATAATTTCACTGTACTTAAATTTTTCTATGTATATAAGAGAGATAGATAAATAGGAGTTATGAGTGATCTCTTGTTTCTGAATGTCATTTCTGACACAGCCTTCATATTATTCTTAGGAATTCATCTCAGAAGGGAAGGATAGAAGAAGATATTTATGATGAAATGATGTCAACCATTGAGGGCCTCAGTTCAACTAAGTATGCACTATTTTTTTTTCCTGATATTACTTTTCCTTAGGAATAAGTCTCAATTTTAAGTCTAGGTGCAAATTTTATTTCTTCATAAATTTAATCCTCTGCTGCGGGCACTTCTGAACTGCCTCTCTCTTGCACTGCAGCCCCTGGTGTGGCAAATCCGATGACTTCTGCGGATTCTCCCTGATTTTTGCAGAACCTGCGCTTGAGAAAGAGGTTGGTAAGAGCAAAATCGTTTTGGGTGGCCTTTGAGTGGCGCTTTAGTGCAGTGTAAGGATGAATACCTTGAAAGGTCAGTTCTGGATCTTGGCCTTGGATCCTGAGTTGCCTGCAGAGCCCCGGAGGTCTCTGACAGCTGCTGGCAAATGGAGCTCGTGATTCGTGAGTCAGTGCCCTGGGCAAGCCCCGTCCCGGCGCCGCACGAGGCTGCCCCTACTCTGCACTCAGGCCCTCGCAGCAGGGAAGGGGGCAGGAGCTTGGGCAGCCTGAGCTGCCAACAACTTGGAATAACATTGTCCTTTATGTCCGGGATGGCACAGCACAAAGAATTAATTATGTGTGTTCACATTTGCCTGTGTGCATGTACTTTTAATAAGGGTTTTGATTCAGCGTGGCTGTGAAGTCCTCACACAGTGCTCTGCAGCCAATTTCCCTCCAGGTTTGAAATAGTCCCTTTGGACTGGGCTGTTCTTGCTGGCAGCCCCTGCTCACGTGCTGTTATTTGATGGTCGGTTATGTTAGATCTCTGTAACTGTACAGTACAAATGAGCATAAATATGTAAACACAAAGATGAAACGGAGTTAAAAACAAAACAAAACAAAAAAGAATTACCCTAAAATTATTTTAATCTGCTTTTCAGTATCGCACTATTCCTATTCTAAAACTGAAGAGTTACTTCGCGTGCGCCAGTTTTGTGTTCCTCTGTATATTTCTGATACAGATCTTTATAATGCCAAAGTAAGTGTCCGTATTTTAATATTTATATTTTAACTTAAGCTGTGGATTATGTGAAACTCTAACATGCATGAAACTTCTTAGGTCTTTTGGAGTTTCTGAATATTTAGGTATAAGAAGGATGTGTTTCTTAATTATAATCTACCCTTTAATGAAAATAGTGCATTCACGTGTTGACCTAAGAGCCCAGGCACTTGTATGAAAAGCAAATAGAAATATTTCTTCAACATCGTGTTTGACTGCTTGGTGCACACAGAGGGGCGAGCAGTTAAGTGAGGAATACTGTTTTATACGAGTAACTGCCTCTAAGGACATGGAGAATGAGCAACAGGAAAATGGGATTAGGTAAATAAAGTGTGCTGGGTGATTCCCACACTGAGGGAACTTGCAGCCTCAACATTCAGTCCTGAGAAAGCAGCTTTATGGCATATTTGTTTTCATGCCTGTTAGAGTGCATTTCTACAGGGTTACCCTTGGGGTAATGGTGCAAGCTGCCACCAAGGGATGAAAAATCTTCAAGTTGTATTTGTGCAATGGAACAAATATAACCTGTGCAAGGTTGTCATTGTTCAGCACTGTAAGAACAATTCTCTTTAATTCTTGAGAAGCTTCTTAGCAAGTATTAGCCTGAGGAAATACAACTTAAGGTACATTTTCATTTAATACTGTGGTGTTTAATGCTGCTCTTTTCTGTTTAGAACTGCAAAACTGGGGATTTCCTTTGGAGTTGTTGCAATCATAATTGCACTTATTTTGTTGGTGTGTTTTGCTGAGAAATGGATGGTAAGTAACAAACAGTTTTCCTGTTCTCAAAACTGAATGGATGGCAACTAAGTCTTTATTTTAGAATGATAAATTAAACTATTAATTTCAAGGGGAGGTTGAGGAACTTGGCCAAAAGAGAGATTTTTAGATGCTGAACTTCAAATACTCATGTTTGAAAATTCTTAGTGTAATTCCTATGTGCTACTTCAGTGTTATTTGGATTTCAGAATAGGGAGTAGGAGGGAGGAAGAAGGTGTTAACATGTGCATCTGTGGGTGGGTTATTTGTTTGTTTTGTTTTGTTTTTGTAGGACAAATTTCTCAGTGTTTTAAAATGTTTGTCTATAATAACAATTTTGGTTGTAAATTCTGTGATTTTCTACACTAGAACAAATACTAAAATCAAAAGAAATATGAATGCAAGGTTATAATAGCTGATAAAGTCCCATGGAAATTACAAATGTATGAATAATTTATTGGCAGCAATTCCATAGCTGTTAGGTAGGATTCCAAATGTACCATTACATCAATTAGGACACTTTGCATTTGGATTTCCTTTGCTTTGCATTATTAAATTCATGCAATTACTGCTTAAATATAAATAAATAAAGCGGTCTACAGTGATGTAGAGTTTAACTGTGTAAATGAGACAGTCCTTCTCAGCCCAAGAAACAGCTGGCAGTGGGGAAGGGCAGACGAAGGGACTCGGGGATGTCCGTAGGCTCCTCAGATCTGCGCTGTGGCAGAGCAATGGCAGGAGTGAATTCTCCAAGTCTCTCCAAGTCTCCAGGGTTCTGCCCTTGCCTTGTTGCAGAGCAGCCATGGTCTCCCAGGGAAACTGCTGCTGGAAGAGCTTCCTCTTACAGAGCCAAATTCGAGCCATGTAAAGACAAAAATGCCTAAGTTGTATTAACTGTGCTCTCAGTCTTCACAGTCTTAACTTTCTCTTGTATAATGGACGAAATATTTTTATATGTATAAATATTTCTTACCACGTATAAAAGTCTGTTATCCTTCTTACTGAAATAAATCAATTTTGTTCACAGAAATGCTGCTCAGAACAGTGGCCTTTCTTGCATCGTCTGTGCTCGCTCTCAGAGACGGTGGAAACGATGCCTTTGCTGAGGCTGCCTTTAGCGTTCATCACCATCGGAGCCTTGCTCGTTATAGCTGTTTTTAACTTGGTAAGTAATTGTTTTATCTTTATTCTGTGGATTTATTTTAACTCCATAGTTGGAGCCATTTCCTGTGCTCTTTTTATTGAGTGCTCTTCTTTTGGCTGCTTTTTCTCCTGCCGGATTGCCACCCGTGTGGGTGGATGAGAGGATGTGCTGTGGTCGCTGCTGGGCTGCGGAGGGTTAACCGGGCTCCAGGTCCCGCAGGGTTGGCTTCGTGGCCTCCCCTTGCTGCAGTCTGAGTACTGGGTTGCATGTAGGTCCCTATGTCTGAAAAACAGACCTCTCTGTAGGAACCTCATGCTCAAGACAACTTGTTGTGTTTCTTTTTTTTTTTAAACAAGCTTTATGTGAGATTGTATGCTACCCGTTGAACCTATCAGGGCTCCCTGCTGCTGCAAGGGGTGGCCTTCCTAACCTGTGTGCTGGCTGCGATCCGGGGAGGTGCATTCCCAGGGCTGTGCCATGGGACACGGTGATTCTGCTGCAGGGGCCCTTCTGCTGCCCGGGCTCTTGGCACCGACTCATGGGGCGTCGTGTGGGCCCTGCCAGAGCCAGCCCGAAAGGAAACACTGGAGCAGCAGCCCTGAGCTAGAGCCACACGTTTGTGCCCGCTCGGGCATAATGTTAACTTCCCTCTGAATTAAAAAAATAAGTAAGAGAACACATAGCAATTTGCCCTTTGTCTCGTTCCTTGCACATATATGTATGTATAATACAGCTATATGGGACTTCATGGTGTTTGAACATCTGTTTTACAGTGGTGCTAAAAGGGCAACCAGGCCACAACTCGTTGTACAATATATGGAGAACAAACCTTAAATAAATGATTAGCTAACCAGCTAATGTGGGTTTTTTTTTTCTTCCCAACAAAATAGGCTACTGAAGGAAGCAACCCTGCAAATGCTACTGCATCAACCGTCCTGTACGCCACCACCTCTGTGAGTAGAGCACTGCCACCTGAGACTGGCTTCAGCTTGGATGGGGTATATCAATATTGAATAATGGCATTTTCATATCTTTCTATCTTTTATATCCACTTGTTAACAAAGATAGAATTTTAAAATCATTGAACGTAGAAAAATCTACTCCTGCCATGAGGCTGTTTTGGCACTTCTCGTAATATTTGCTATCATTAGCTGTAGTTGTGCTGTGTAACTTTTAGAGATCTTTCAGAAGTCTGGACTACTCGTGGATGCAGCTTAAGTCTTGACTTGATATAGTTGCTCAGCACCCTTTAAAATCTGGTGTTTTGAGGAGATTAATACAAAACATTTCAGTTTATGCTGTATTCAGTTTATAGTGATCTTTTGTTTTAATGTTAGTATATAAAGGCTTAATTCTTGTTCATACTCCTGTATTTTTTTTAGTTGGCTATCATAAGGGGAAAAACAGGGCTATCTACTAAAGAATTGAACTGTCTTCTAAATAATATTTAGCATTTATTTAAGCAAGTTTTTAGCATAGAAAAGGATTAATTGTGAGGATTTCAGCTTTAACCTCTTTAATTTCAAAGTGCCATTCTGTTCTGAGACCATTCAGATGTTTGGGATGCTGCTGTGTCCCTGAGCCACTAGGTACTGGATATGTTTTTAACATGTGCAGCGGGTTGTGGGAGGACCTTGTCATTCAGGGCCGTGTGTCAAGTGAAAGCTGCACATGCATGATGCTTATTTTACTCACACAGTTATTTTCTGTTCTTGTATGCTTGCAAATCAGCCTTTTGGGAATGCAACTGAATACTGTGTCGAGGAAACTGTAAGTAGTAAAAATATATCTTTCCAAATTTCAAATCCAGGTCTTTGAGTACTGTAGTAGTATTGTATAGTGTTGATTGTGTAGTATATATTGTATAGTATTGGTACCTGGCAGGTTTATTTTTTCTGCTGCTTTTAAGTATTTGAGAGCATAGATATTTTTCGTAATATCAAAAGGTTCCAGTTGCCATTGCTGTGATGAATGAAGTTCGGCTTTGCTTCTCACCCTTCCTGGAAATTTCAGACATAAAAGTTCACCTAGAAGGTTGAGGAAAAAGCAGTAGAACAGGGTGATGTTTAGGGTCACGTTTCAGAGGTGAGAGCTGCTTTGTTGACACTCTTGGGCGTCCTGCAAAGTGGCACGTAGACCTGTTGGAGCTCTCTACGTGGCTGTTTCTGTTTCAGGGATTTAATTGAGAATGGGAGTGTTTGCTACCTCTGAAAGTAGATTCACAGCCTTTAGGATGATGGAATTGGTACAAGCCATTATATTATACGCTCTGATTCCTAGTTTACCCTATAAATTGCTCATTTCACTCATTTCTGCAGAAACGTTAAGAGTTTACTAAGAATCTCCCTGGGCTGTGGCGTGCCCCTCTGTTCTGTTCTGGATGAAGGTGTGGGATAACGCGGTGCTTTGGGATAACGTAGGAGCGGAGGAGACGCTGGCGCTGGCCATAGCGCCCTGGCACGAGCTCGGCCTCGTCGCCCCGCGGCTGGGGTGCCATCCCAGTGCCCCCCTTAGCCCCTCAGCCACCTCCTGAATCGGGATTTCCTAGGAAACTCTTTGTTAACATCCCTGGCAAATACCCTCGTGAGGTTGCGCGTGGTGGAGGGAGGGGAGGGCGCCTCGGGGCACAGGGCCAGCCGTGTCCCTCTCCCTGGTGCCGGGGCCTCACACAGCAGCTCCCTGCAGGGCAGGACCCGAGCCCTGCAGCTCCCGGTTCAGCGCCCGGCCCCTGCACTGTGGAGCTGCTTTCAGTTAGTCTTTAAATCCACACTGTTAATGTAAATAGTCTTCTGAAGATAAGTCTCCTGCTCAGCATTCTTCCATTTTTATCTGGTATTGGTTGTGTTTGCACCTGATTATTTGTTTTTTAAAACCCCCTTTTTTCTCTTTAACAATTAAAAAAAAAAAGGGAAAAGTAAACTAAAAGAAGTCAATAAATCTTTCTTAGTGCAACTCTTGTGTAATCAACTCAATTATCTTTCTTGTATTTAAATTATGGTAATGAATTTAGAGCCTTTACTACTGTTTACAGCCTTTGCTACTGCTACTTTGCACTTTACTGTGTAAAGCCTGAATTATGGAACTGCTCTTTAAATTATTCTTTTCCAGTATTACACTTACTGCTGCATATTAGCGTTCATTGCTTGCTCCGTGTTCCTCCAAATGAGCTTCGAACTCAAAGTTCTTCTGCTCTCCGTTGCTGTGACCGTTTACCTCATCATTTTTAATACCCTTCAGCATATTCACATGAGCGTCCCTGTGAATGACACCAGGTACCTGCCAGCTTTTTATAGTACACAATAGAGTTCCACTGATGGAGGCGCAGGTTTTTGTGAATTTTTGGATTTTTGAAATAGAAAAATCACAGAAGTCAGAAAGCATTACAAAGCCTTTTGTAAAGTTAATGCCACAGAAATCATATTAGACTGTCATCATCTTTAAAATTATTTTATTCAAAAAAAAAGCATGAAATAAAAATAAAGGCTTCAGAGATATCTAGTACCTGGGCTTACACAGAAGATTCTAAGAAGGAATGGGAAGAACCTCAACCTTTTAAGAGGGTTGATCTTTTAAACTATGGAAAAAAGCCTTTCACAAATAAGAAAGTAGTTCAAGCTTTTGCTGGCTGCTTCAGCAGAGACAGAATGGGAGGAATCTTAGACCTGAGTTCAGTGGGAATAAAGCTGGTTCGTGTTGACTTGAACAGCCACGACACTAGTTGCTCAGCGAGGTTTCGGGGGTGTTTCTGTCCGTGTTCAGTGCCGCTCAGGTGCTGCACCGAGTGCTGATCCTTTCTCATGGTCAGGGCAGGACCTTTTTGCCAGAGCCTCTGGCACAAGGAGCTGATGCCAGTGCTGCTGGCACCTCCTCCCATCCTACCCCACGCCAATGATGTGGACTTTTCTTAAAGGATCCAAATGATGTGGTGTTGCTTTCTTGTTTTCAGGTTTTTCATGAAAGACCCGGGAATAATGACTAATTTATATCTGGTTCTGTTTTATGTAACCCTAATTCTACTAGCAAAACAGGTAGGTATTTAAAAAGCAATAGTTCAGTTCATTTTTACTTGCTGTAAGTAGTTTTAAGCAAAATGCAAAAGTATTGTTAATTTAAATTGTACAATAAATTTATATATACTTTTAAATTCTTTATTCTTTTACTTAGTTGAAGCCAAGGCAGAAATGCTTACTGTGAAATGGCAGGAACTTTCTGACACTTTTCAGTAATGTCTGCATTCCAAAAGTCCAATTTTCCTCTCTAATGGAACTCCCGAAACTGGAAAGCAGAACTTAGATTTTTCATCCTCTTATCCAGGCAGTAATTTAAGATAAAAATAATCAGTACATTATTAAAATGTCAGGCTTGTAAACATGCCTGAAGTGACCCGAGAGGCAATCATTCATGCTCACTACTTTGCATTTTTCTGACCTTCATTCTTGAAGCAGTCTCTGTAATTATCACATTCAAAATGGCTTGAAGAAACCTTATTGTTCCTATTCTTACTTTGAATAATTTTTTCACTGCGGCGATATATGGATTTAATTTAAATATTTATTTTTCAGATTGACTATTATTGCCGACTAGATTGTCTTTGGAAAAATAAGTTTAAAAAAGAACACGAACAGTTTGAAACGATGGAGAATGTTAACAGGCTTTTGCTGGAGAACGTTCTCCCAGCCCATGTTGCTGCCTATTTCATTGGGGAGAAACGAAATGAGGTATGTGTGATCTGTGCTACGCGAGGGGCAGTAAATTGAACTTCTCTAACACCAGGCGACCAGGCACAGAGAAGACTGTAAGATTCTGCACACACGTTACACCTTGTTTGCACACGAAAATCATAAACACAAACAAACAAGAAAAACAGGAGTCTTGTACCCGCACAGCACCCAGGACATGTCATCTTTATTGTCAATCTCTGAAATCTGTTCTAGGAATTAGATATTCAGCTTTGGGAATGAGTTTGAGTTTGTCAGTTATTTGGGACGGGTTTACTGCTTTGCAAAGACTATATTTTACTAGAGCGGATAGGCTTTCTTCCTAAAGTAAGTTAGTTAAAGGACCGGATAATATTTTCTGAGTTGCAACCCCAATGGGAAACATTAATTGATAAGACAGATATCCCAGAAGAATCATTATTCTGCCAGCACTGCAGCAGAATAAATACTACAAATTTCTGTCTAGAATAGATAAGAATTTTGAGATACGTGGATAACTTGGCCTTTCTGTAGCAAATCACCTTTGTTAACACTTCCGATTTAGAAGAAAATAGTTTATAAAATTTATTACTTTACATTGTGCTATGGGAATAACTTCATGGAAAAATTGTAATTTGATTAGTGGTGGCAAGTAATGATAGTTCTCATCAGCTCTGGTGGAAGGTAACTGCTGAAAATGTGTCAATATATCATGTTCCTGCAGGACTGGTATCATCAGTCTTACGACTGTGTCTGTGTCATGTTTGCATCAGTGCCAGATTTTAAGGTGTTTTATACTGAATGTGATGTCAATAAAGAAGGCCTGGAATGCTTGCGGCTGTTAAATGAAATCATTGCTGATTTTGATGAGGTAATTAAGCTTCTGGCAAAAATGGGCTAGATTATGTATTTACTACAAGTAAAATGTTTTGCTGGATCTGTGAGCGTTGGGGGAGAAAAAAGGTGTTAGGCTGAACTAATCTTCTGAATGCAGTCCTGCAGTGTTGGAAGCAAAATATAGTCCCAAATGACAAGGCTTTTTAATTATATCATTTAATGCATTAGCAGTGTGGTTTGAAAGACTTGAGCTTCAGAACTTGTTTCATTTCTCCTATGAGCTGGTAGGGCAGCTCCTCGGTGCTTTATTCTTTAGCACTGATGTGAATAACAATGGTATTCCTAAAGATGCTCACTGTTCATTGTAGAGAATACAAGATTTCTGGTTAAAAACTGAAACGTGGCACTGATGTGCCAACTTCTACTTTCCTTCCCTTTAAACAGCTGTTGTTAAAACCTAAATTTAGCGGTGTTGAAAAAATCAAGACCATCGGCAGTACTTACATGGCAGCAGCCGGCCTCAGCGTCGCCCCAGGCCAGGAGGGCAACCAGGTGGGTTTGCTGGGGTCGGGACTCTCCGTGCGCGAGCGCCAAATGGGACGTGATGGTAACGACGACAGGGAGCTACCGAGAGCGACTTTCTGAAGCGTGGGCCAAGGTGGGAAGAGGGTCTCACATCCAATTAGCATCTTCTCTTTTCTCATTTTTTTCTCCTCAGCAGACATTAAACCTGTAAGCCCAGCATATTTTTTCCAGTAGTTTAACATTCCTAGATGCATAACAGAATAGCGCCGATAACCGGGTAGCCGGAGGATGCCTGCTGAAGAAAAGGCCAGCTCAGAATGTGACAATAAACTGTTTGTCATACCTGAGAACTGGCACAAAAAGAAAATCCTGAAGTGCCAGGTCTGAATTTGAAACATTCAATAACCTAGAAGAATTAAAATCGGTTTCTCAGCTCAGGCTTTTCACTGCGGCCGGACTGTGAGCGGCATTGGGATGTGTCCATGTGTTGTATATACAAAGCATATGCATTAAATCTGAGTACAAGGGGAGAGACACAAGTTCATGATCATAAAGGTCCGCTATACCGTGCTGGCCCGTCACTTCTGCTGAACCCGTGTTTGTGTTGGTTGAACAGGGCAGTTCTGGAGTGTGGCCTCATCCTTAAAAAGGTGCACCTTACTCATTAGGAGTTCTGGTTTGGAAAAGCCTGTTGAAGAGCAGGATGATACAAGTTAGTGTGGTGTGTTTAGTTATTAATACGTGCTCCGGTCTGCCTAGGATAAGGAGAGGCAGCACGCTCACATTGGGATTATGGTGGAATATGGAATTGCCTTGATGAGCAAACTGGATGGCATCAACCGACACTCCTTCAACAACTTCCGCCTACGGATTGGTAAGTGCAGCTTGACCTCTGCAGCTCCGTAAAGATTAGCAATGAACCGTATGAGTTAGGAAGGCCAATTGCTGGGCAGCCTGGAGCCTTTCCCACCACCGAACACTGCATTTGGATCCCTGTAAGCGGCTGGCTAGCTGAAGGTGCTGCGAGATTCCTTTTTCAGGAATGTCACCTAGGGATTAGTGATTAGAAATCACAGGAAAAAGGAAAAGCAAGACAAGACTAGAGCTGGATGTATTTGGAGAAAACTATGGATCTGGATGCACCCTGTTACTAATTGCTGGCTGAAGACAGTATTGTAATTGTTCGGACATATACTGCCATGTATTCAAAGCAGAAAAGGAAGAATCTTGCATTGCCATGGACTCTGCCCTGGCTTTTCCTTGGACTTCCTGTTTTGCAATGAGTCATTTCTCCTCCTGTGCCTCACTTTCTTTTTCTTTTTTTCTTTCTCTGAAGGTTTTGAATTGTGACTAATAGTGAAGCTAGATGTCATGTGACTTTGTACTTTAGTAATTAAATCTGCTTTTATTTATACAGGGATAAATCATGGCCCAGTGATTGCTGGTGTCATTGGTGCCCGGAAACCTCAGTACGATATTTGGGGCAACACAGTTAATGTCGCCAGCAGAATGGAGAGCACAGGAGAGCTTGGCAAAATCCAGGTACACCCAAGAGCTTTGGAATGTCCATGCATTTTTTTTCTAATTGGTGATGTGTGTGTGTTGCTTGTTTTTTAAGGAATAATAGCATTTCACAAGAGTTTCTAATTCTTTTCACCCAAAGGTCACAGAAGAAACAAGTAAGATACTACAGGAATTGGGATATTCATGTGAATGTAGGGGACTCATTAATGTCAAAGGCAAAGGAGAACTAAGGACTTACTTTGTGTGCACCGAGACAGCCAAATTCCAAGGTATTGGCCTGAACTGACCAATATGACCAAGTTCATCAAAGTAGACTTGGAACTGTCTTGCTTCTGTGAAGACTTAGAATTTCCTTCCTTATGTGAAGGAGATTATTCTAAAACTATAGACACGCTATTCATACATCTCAAAATAGGAGAAAGATGTGTTCTGAAAGAAGTTCTGAAAATTTCCTACGAGATACACAACCACCCTGTGAACAGGACTACCGTTCCCTGAAATAATTGAAGAATTTACCTGGAACTGAAACATTTTCAGGTTCCTTTTCCTACCTGCACTGTGGGAGCCCAGCAGCACCAGTAACAGTCTGTGTGGATGCACTGCACAATTAATAACCGTATTAAACCATTCCCTCCTTCCTTCCTTGGTGCACCAGTGTTGTATGTGCTGCAGGCCCAGGAGGATATGCTGGGCACTGCACACCCTGTTCTTATGCTCAGCAGGCTTCACGGCAGCAGACTGCTCAGTAACGGGAAGAGGAATGCAAGTAAATGCGAACATACTGCAGCTCAGTTGTGCTGAGCTCCTCTGGAAAAAAATGCACAGTATTGCATCACTTCGCAGTACTTTAGCCTCCTTGTAGCAGTAGCTTGTATTACACAAACGTATTCCTCACTTGCAGCTTCTCAGAAGTAACTTTGACCTAGCTCAAAGTATTTACATGTAATACGCGGTCTCCTTTGTGCTTCTGTATTTAGCAGCCCTGTGCAGATTTTTGTACATTGGCAGAGAAAAGGGATCTTTAACTTTCTGTCTTTAGTTGGCAAACATTGTACCCGGTCTTGAGGCACCTGCAGTTACCTGTCTGCGTGGCTAAAGAGGCTCCGATATTGCTGATCTCCCGGCAGGGATGCTGCACGATCACTGCTTGCCTGAAGGCATGTGTAGGAGAAAATCTGTTCTGAATTGTTCTGAAACTGAAGAATGAGGAACAGAACTAACAGGATACTAGCAGAGACAGCAGCAGCCAGAACTGCACCTGAGGTGGCTGGCTTCTGGTTTTGTTTCTTCCATCTGCCCAGCCCCGTCTGGACGCCTGCTAAAGGCAGTACAGGCCGTGAAACAATCCAGTGCTGGAGACTGAAAGGATACGCGGGCAAACATGAGGAGCGGAAACGTCTCAGCAGAGCCTCGGGGCTCAAAGGAGGCTCCAGAGCATTTGCAAGCACTGACTTACTGTAAAGATAGCGTGTGAAGTCTTTTTTGTTTGTTTTGTTTACTGTCTCTTCCTAATTTCCAAATAAGCAATTTTCTACTTACTGCACTCAATCTACTTTCTGTTGGTGGAGATGATGGTATTCTGCAAGGGTAACATCTTGTGCCCAGATATATGGAATAATTAAGGATTTTTCCCCCTTACATGCAACATGGGGTATAAGTGGCACAGTGAGCTGTCATGTGAGTTCGACATCTGTTCTGTCAAGCCTTACTTCTCTACAATGCATCACTTACTAATATTTTGGGGTTCCGTACTAAACCATACTGGAACTGGAATGTTTAACAAGCAGTCGTATGTGCATCACTGCAGCTTTCTAATTACTGTGTAATTTCTTTAGAAGACAAAGTGACTATGTTTCAAGACAGGAACAAATCTAAATATTGTCCAACTGTGACAAAGGATTATGGCCTTTGTCAGTTTGGGAGGTCAAAACTGTGTTCATAATGGTCTCACACAGGAAATATCATGGTGGAAAACCTTGGTTTGAGGTTGTCTGGTTCATGTGTGGACTCTGCTGAAGAAGAAAGTTTAATACTTGGTGTCTTTCGTCCTTGGTGTCAGTATCAGGTCAGTGTTGTAGTTGAGTAACCTTTCAAACAGCTTCTACTCTTCTTGTACGTTGTCTGTCTAACAGCAGATGCTCATCAAGTATTTGCTCCGAGATATTTATTTATTGTTTTGTATGGACCATGCCTGAGTCGACGGCTCCCCAGAGGCGGCTGCCTTTGACATCCTATGGGAGGTAGAGTGACTCCTGGCTTCTCTAACGTACTCTGAAGAGTGCACTATGCATACGGATAGAGCGGGCTCTAAAGTGTTTCTGTTCACTGTAGTAGTAGACTGTAGATGTAAGTTATCTGTGAAAGAAAATTAACTGTACATAACAGCATTTTGAAATGCCTTTGTTTACATTATGTTGCCTGTCAGGCTAGTAAGTTGCTTGGCTGTAACTTAACCTCATTTACAGAAGTGGTGTAAAGAGCAATAGCTTTTCAACTGGATGACACGATTTTTCATTGCAATTTTAAAAGAACCTAGGTGAGCCAAAAGTCTAGATAGTCTGTGTAAGGTCAGGAAGACCAACGAAAAGGGGCTGTATCCAAGAATGACTTTTTAATTTCCCATCAGATCTGGAATTGCATAATATGAGCTATATTCAACCATAGAAAAAGTTCAGTGTAAAAGGTAACTAAATATTTTTAGCATTCCTTTCTCAAGAGAACTGTGAAAATTATTTTTTTTCTTCAATCTTGTTTAAAAATCCTTTTTATAGCATTACTGTTTTCCTGAACTAAAAAGAAAGGCACTGTATCTAATTTGAAAAGCTAATAACATCTTGAATTAATCTATTTTAAAGAACAAACTTTTGTTTTACCATTAAATAAAAACAACTTTATGCAATTGGTTTGTTTTGTGGTTATTTTGAAGTGCTTGAGGTATTCCCACAAACACGGGGCATGATATTTCTTAGACCTTTATAGTTAATGAGATTGTTTTCCTCGCAAAGTAAACGTGATTATTTACAACTGATTATTTAGAGAATGCATTTAAATGGAAAAGATGTAAAGTGATGTACTTACGGTTTCAGCACTCAATTTTCTGGAATGCAGTTGAGTCATCTTATACTTTGTCTTTCTACTGTGCTATAGCAAAGGTAAGTGACTGGAAATGCAGTGCCATAGACTGAGCTAGTAATTGTGCAGCTGGCACTGGGCACTGGTTTGCATCTTGTCTTCACGTATAGTATGAAAATGATTTAAGTATTAATGGAAGAATTCTTTCCCTGGTGTATTTCAGAGTAATGAGCTGCCCTGAACAATCAATTGTTGGGAAATTTCTGATGACTATTTTATTACCAAAAAAAAAAAAAAAAAAAAGGATTCTGGGACAATTGCAAACAGGAGATAAAAGTTTAGTCTGACAATTCAATGTCTTTAAAATGAATTTCAATTATAAGAATCAGCAAGGTTTATAAACAGAATCAAATAAGCCCTTTTACACTGCCCTTTGGAGAGGGAGAGAGGAGGGGAGGGCGTCTGAGGAAGATGTTGGACGAAAGGCCTGGAGGGTGGAACGTGCTACTCTGCCTTACCTTTAAGCTACCTCTTTGTTTCAGGTTTGTGTCACTTGCCTCGTTTAAGCGCACTATAAACTGCTAACTGGATGGAGTGGAACCAGTGACCCATCATTGCTGGTAGAGAGCAAGATGATAGTGAAATGGGTAAATAACACTGAAATGGGTAAATAACACTACAAATGGAGAGAGGGCTGTAGCAGAACTTATGCATAGCACAATGTCTTACAGCAGAACAGAGCTAAAAATTAGAATTGTAACAAAGTTACTGGCTATGGCATAGAGAAAAGGCTGCTTGTACAGGGGCCTCTAGCTTCCCCTCGAATACCGCAGTGCTGCTTGCATTCCTGTGCCTGGTGCTATACAGTTGGTCTCTTTTTTTGAGTTGCCTGTTACTACTGGAATTCAAGTATGTTATTTCTTTCTAATAAGCAAACCGAACAGCATTATTCAGATAGTGTTTAATAACACCTTCAAAAAAGCAAGAGAGGTTTCTAGGTATCTTCAACCCAATTTCGTATTGCTACGTAAGTGTGGAATTCTTATGTGCCATAAAATCTACACGTTTATTCTAGAAAGGGAAACTTGCATGTTCAGATATTAATGTTTTCCCTGCCCCCACGCAGATACAGGTAGAGGGTACATACGACTTCTGGAACTTTTTTGTTTTTGAATCCCTGCACCTTATTATATAGCCACGTTTTCACTTACGCTTTGAGTTTTCCAGCGAATGCAAGGTGTAGAATTCCCATAAAGAAATTACTAACGTTGAAAGAATAATTTAGAACATTTATGTAGGAGAAGTAATTCTAATACAAAAAAAGGGCATCAGTTCCAAAATTTAATAAACAAAAGTAGTTTCCGTCACACGCAATATACACATGCTCAGTGAGTACACTTGAAGAGCATTTATCTGGTTCTTAAATAGAATCAAACAAACATCAGTAAACTTAACTGAAGCTTCAGACTGTAACTGGACCACATTCATTTTCAGTGATGGTGACAGTCTTCTTAGGTTCCTGGAAGTCTAAAAGATTACAACAGATGCTTCATCAATCGGCAAATCTCATAGTCTTCAACAAAAGTGCACACACAGTACGATACTTCTCAAGTCCCTGCTATTTGTGCAGATAGTCCTGTGTTAAATTCATTTTACACAACTGTTCAAAACTTTTTTTTTTTAATCTGGTCTGTTTATGTTAAATAACTTCTCTTGCCCATTGCTATGAAAAAGAAAATTTTTGGTTAAAATTTCTTGAGATATTTGCTTGAAAAGACAAGTAAATTTCTAAAGTTGTTCTCTCTGAATTAAATACTATTTTCTGATGGTATGAAAGTTTCTATAAACCACAGAGCATGTAAATTTGTTGTGTGAATTAGCTTTCTTGAAGCTAAGTTTTTATCCTCTTCAGAAAGTGAAGACTCACACAATCTCTGGGTACACTTCGATAATCAAAGTGGCCTAATAAGCCACTGCCACAAGGGGGAGATTCTGTTCTGGCACCTAAATCTTCCACTGAACTGTCTCTTTAACCTAGAAAGAACAGTATTTTGCCAGATAAAGGAGCTGAACTGATTCAGTCACTTCAGTCACAGCTGGCTCAAGCAAGTGAGACGGGTGAGCTAACAAAAGCTTATGGCAGAAAGGTGTCCTCCTTGTATCAACAGTGAGGAATGGGATCACTCTAAATGGAAAAACTAGAATTTAATGTATTGCCAAGCTCAGAAATTTAGCAATGCCAGAAAAGAAAATGGAGTTTTGGAACAAAGTCCCATAGAAGCAGGTTTAAATCTGACCATTTCTTCCACCAGGAAGTATTTTACATATGTAAGTACAAAACTAAGTTTGTACAATATGAATTTATGTATGCTATTTCATAATTTATAATAATTTCATTATTTTCATTTGTTTCAGCTTTGTATCCCTTAGTAGGTTCTTCATCTTTTATCTTCAGCCATAAAAACTGTGCAAAAGCTAAAATGTCACCATGAATGATTGAATTATAAGATAACTAAATAGATGAGACAGTTCCACACATCTGGGAGATTAATTTTGGCCTGAAATCAAGCATCACAACTTTTCCTAAGACCAGAATTTTAGAAAAGGAAGCGTAAATGGAAGCTGGGACTGAAGTAGTGCAAATTCTACCATGAAGCAATCTAACAATTTGCAGATGTGCTTCTGTTTGAGCTGAACCAATGCTGCAATACATTTTGTATACTCACCATCTGTTAAATCTACCCAGCTGTCTTCTGTGTCCGGTAAAGGAACTGAAATTCCCATTGCTTTCCGGATTCCATATGTACTAACAATATCACCTGGAGTCACTTGCTGTGCAAGTTCTTTCAGATTATTTGTCACTCTCTCCGCTAAAAAGATAAAAGTGAATATGTTCATATGGTAAATGTGCATCAAAATTGTTCAAATGAGCCCTTGTAAACAAGGTTTAGTTAGAACTAACAAATGCATTCTTAGGGACTGTCACCTTGGTTCACAATTATTTATTAAACATTCACCATTGATCAACTCTGCAAAAGCAAATAAAAGGTAACGCTTACCCAAGTGCATCTCTCTGTAAGATGGAGCAAGAAGACAAATCATATTAGGAGGAGGTTTTGTACTTAGTCGTTCATTTTGAGCATCTTGGAGTTCTCTCAGAAGCTTTGTTGTTTCATCAAGTTTCCTCTGGAAGATTTCAGCCTCTGTGTAACGTAGGGGAAAAAAGAAAAACAGTCCTAATAATAAGAGACTGTAGTTACTTATATGATAATAGAGTCAGGTTGAATATGCCAAGGGAGTGAGACCAAAAAATCAGAAGTAGGAAGAAAACTCACCCTCAGACTCAAACTCTTCCATGGGCATGCCGAAGTTCGTGACTGCTTTCAGTGCTGTAAGCCTGTCATTACTAGCAGCGTCCAGCCTGCTAGCCATATCCACTTCCACTATCTGAAACCAAACAAACTCACTCAACAAATAACAACTTAGGTGGTATTTGATCATTTTTGAAACAATAAAATTGCTCTAGGCAGATTAAAATCACAATTTAATTAAAATGAATCTGCTCTACTGGCATACAGCTGGAAAGTTGGAAGATATGCCGTGAAAGTTACTCAGCTTACTATCCCAGAACATGTTCAAATAAAGGGGGCATCTCTCCAAACTGCACATAAGATGTAGTGTTGAGACCAGCATCCTAATTTATTCCTTCTGCTCACTCAAACCAGAATTTTTCCATGACAAAGAAGGCCAAAAGACAAAACATGGGCACTGTAAGGATTAAAGGTTTCAAGAGAACAGTCTTCACATTTGAAAGCACTTTCTCTCTTTCCAGCTGAGGAAGGTTTGTTAGGAATGGTCTTAGTGACAATACAGTATATCTACAGCGACACAAACTATTTGAGAAAATGCATGATATTTTATATTGATAAGTTCAGGGTAAAAGATAGTAAAACTACCTGTTTTTTTATTGATAAAAAAAAAATTACCTTTGCATCTCTTGTTACATCACTTCCTTCAGGTGAGCCTTCACCCTCCTCCAGTGGCTGAGTTGAGAAAAGATTTTAAAATTAATCTTACTGTTAAATTGAAAGCAAAACTCTACAATACCACTTAAATCAAAGTTGTACAGTATGACAGCAAGTTTTCTCTGAAAAGCAAGCTACAACACTGCTATTTTTAGAGGGTATTATTGAGCCATTAGAGAATAGATTATACAATCACTAAAATACATTCTTGTAGCACACATTTTTCTATTCCCTTTGCAAATGTTTCCATGTTTTTCTGCAGTAATTTCACCACAGATTATTTACTGGGGGAGAAGACTAAAGGAAGAAAGACGCTGATTAGATGCTGACATGCTCTCTAATTTCTCTGCATGATTACAAGCATGATTGAAGCTGAAAGGCACTGTTGGGTTCTAGAAAAGAGTTGACTACTGCTAACCAAAAGCCAAAGGCTGCTCTTGAATCCAGGAAATAGTTCCACTATTAATTAGCTAATACATGAACTATCTATAAAAATCTATGCACTGTTTCTTTCAATAGTTTACATTCATGTCCAATTCAAATTCAGATATTGCTGTGTTTTCTTACTAACTGGAACGGGAGCCAGTGCTAAGGTGTATGGGAAAGTAGATAGAGGGAGGACATACAACTTTGTCAAGTTACAGTAATGTTAATTTTCTCAGTAATTAGCAAGTTAGTCTTTACTGCCAAGTTTTGCAAATTAAAAAGGCAGCCCATATACAAGAACAGTATCATCTTTCTCCAGCTCTCCAGCTGTGTGCTAAACATAAATATCAGAAAATTCATTCTTACCGTTTCTAATTCTCTGAGAGATCTAGAATGTCCTCCTTTCGTTAGAACATCAAGTAAACTATCAGCCATTACAAAAGGATAATCTTGTGATTTCATCAAAAATTCATGAATACTAGAAAATTAAAAGATAATTAGGATAACTCTCTAATCAAACGTTCAATGGGAAAATGTTTTTTGCTATGTAAAGTCAAAGCAAGATGTAAGTCCCGGCATATTCTTTTATTAAGGACTTGCGTAAGGACCAGCAAACTGATAAGCCTGTCATCATTCAGCAGCAAATGCTCTGACTTGAATATAACAGCTTCTGTTCATGAAAGCTACTGCATGTATCCTAATTGCTTACCTGAAAGATCCTGGATTAGAGTCTTCCCCATATGTTGAATAAATTAGATCTGAATCATCTTTACTGATGTTGGCAAAGGTAGAGTCGTATGTTGGAGCATAGGAACTATAGGGTCCGTAATTCAAGTACATCACTGATGGATAACAACAGTACTAATTACTATCTCCAGTGGACATTAAATGAAAACAAGAAGGCAATTAAAATAGTCCCTAAAAAAGGAACTTTTTAGGAGTATAGTTAAGCTTAAAAGATATAATTAACGTCTAATTCAAATGCATTTTTATTCACACTTTGTTAACAGTATATTATGCCTTGATACAATATGAAAATTAATTTCAATGCTACTAACAGGTTTTGGGCTGCCAACTACGGTCTTTCTAAGCTATAAAAATCCTTTTGTTCAGCTAGTATAGTTTCCATACCTTCCATTATAGATTAGCACTTTATTAAATACATTTCTCCTTTTGTATATGCAAATTCAGCTAAGTTTTGTGATGTGCTGTTTAGTTTAGTGGTAAATACATGCAAGAGAAATAATACATTTTATCATTAAGATAAAAAAACAGATTCTAAGCTATTTACGTGGTGGAAATGAGACAATAAACAGGATGTGTTGTAAGGAAGAGGATTTACAGTAAAAAATATTCAGCACTTGCCTGGAGTAACTTTGTTTCTTTTATCTTCTTTGAAACCTTGTAATGTATTAACTCCTGACTGAAGTCTTCCTGCTGTCATACCCAGCTTTAGAGGGCAGTAACCTGGTTCTGCAACAAAATACAAAACAACAAAGCCATAGTCGAGTGGTATGAAAGATGTCCAAGCTTACTCATTACAACCACTCTCAAATGTGCATTATCATATATGCAGTTGCATACTAAAGATTGCATGTAGTGTTAAATTTGAATTCATGTTTAAGTGATACTAGTACAGTATAGAAAATTTATTTTAAAGAAATATTAAGAGCCTTTACTGTTGCCACTATTGTTTTTTCTCCTTCCCGCCCTTCCCAAGGCTCTAGAATCAAAGAGGATCTACCTCTTAATCTGAAAGACAGTACTTTCCTTAGTCCTGCCAGGTTTACTGCTGCCCAAAGAAGGGGAAAAGAAACTGATTTATCAGTTTTCAGCTTGGTTTCTGTCTACCCTAAGATTGTACAGTCCAACTCTGTAATAAGGTGACAATAAACTACTCAAGACCCTATCTTTAGCTAGTGACACTGACGTGACAAAATAAATGGGCATCCCGACAGTTCTCACTGTTCCCACTTCTAGATTTGTTACTCTTTGGGTGAGCAAACACGCTGGTCTCTATATGAATGAGGTTAAGGTGCCCAAACACACCGCAGGCAGCCCCTCTTCCCTGGGCAGCAGCTTTGTCCTGTACCTCCCACAAGCACCTGACATAAGGAGAAGTAAAAACCAGCACCCACTATTGTCCTGTTCTACCTGCTCCCTCAACTGCAGCTTTTTAAACCCTCTTTTTAATCAGCTTACAAAGAAGTGTTTGGATCACTTGCTGATCTGCCCCAGCAAAAATACAGACGTGAAAGCGTGAAAGTGGCCAGGGGCCTGGGCCCTGCCAACTTACCACTTGTGTTAACATCAACTGGATTAAGAAGGCCCAGAGTTGTTGTGCCATCTGGTTTTCTTCTTTCAAATTCACACTGAAATAAGATTAGACTATTTTAATGTACATACTATTTGAAACTCGGAGTTCTTAAGCTAATAAAAATGCCAAATACAATTATTTCACAGGTAATAAACAAAAAAGGAATTTGGAAAGATCAGTCATGCTACTGCTCTAACTTTATCTTCACTGGTATTGGTGTAAGCATAAGCAATTAAAGATTTAAGATATTATTTCTAGAGACTATGTGATAATATATTTAATTTCTTAGTAGAAAATGAAATAGAATTAGTTTATCAAACTGTATTTCTTTGATCAAATACAAGGGTGTTCCACCCTTGCAGGTGAGTTTTTTGCATGTCAGATTTAAGATAGATTCTTGAAGTTGCCACTATTCATCTTTTCTATGAATTTTTTTACGATTTCCAAAAACTTCTTTTGCTGATGAAGGCATTCAACTGAAATGCTTTTCTTTTTCTCAGCTTAAGATATTACACAAATTATCTGTGATGTCTTAAAAGGTGTAAACTGTAGTAAACACGACTCTCAAGTGATATAAGATGCCAAGTAAGTTCGTTTCACAAAAGAATAAATTGTTTTCCCAAAAAAACAAAGATTTACCTGGCTGTTTGCAAGTCGTCTTGTTAACTTTCCTCCAGATTCCCTGACAATGCGATCAATCTGCTCTTGTTCCCTTTCCAAACTATTATTTCTTAATTTGTCTTCAGGTAGATCTTTGTCCTTCCTGTGAAGAAAGACCACATATTTTAGTTACTAGAATCTGACTTAAAAGATACTGAATAGCTTAAATATCAGACAAGGATATGATAGAGATATTTTTATATCCAACTATGCAAAATGCTTTTGTAAGCAAAACAACTGAAAGATTTAAAAAAAAAACAAAAACAAAACAAACAAAAAAAAAACTCACCCTTTTTATATGGTCTATAATGAATTTACATTAGTACCCAAAGAATTTCTTACATAGAGCTTGCTTTATCTATATTGCTGTCCTAGTTTGGCATATGCTAGATTTTGCATCCTCAATGCCACAAAAATAAGAATGATATTTTTGGTAAAATAAAGCAGTAGCTACTCTGAATTTTAGTAGTAGTATTTTCAAATCTGAAGTAGAAAACAATTCAAGGAATGAAATTGATAAATAGGTAAAGGGTTATCCCTGTGAAAAATGTTGGCATCCTCTAAAATGACTCTAAATATAAATATATTATTTGCTAGACTAGGATGCTTGACACAAATGTTGTTCCTTTGAGATAAACAACTTCTAGTGCATATGCAGTATCAGAAAAATATAAACCCAACTCCACTGATGCCTAAAATTTTGCTTCAGTAGCATAAGAACGATGTAACTTTTAATCATTATTGAGACAATACTTCACTTTTTGTGTTCTTTGTTAGGTGTTTTGAATACTTTGGTGTCACTGTCCGCGGGTTCTCCTTTGTCTTTCCCCAGACCAGTTTCATCTTCCCCGTTTGGCTGCTGTTCCATCTTGTCTTTTTCCTTCCTGGTCTTCTGCAGGTCAGCCATGAATTCTATACTTTGTTTCAAGCTCTGAATTCTTTCCTAAAATAGACACTGGAATGCTTTTACTTTCTACTTCAATTATTTTGTTTCCTAATTTACCCATACAGAATGGTTTTCTTTTGGTGTCTTTTTTCCTAATACATAGCAAATATTGAGGCAATTTAGAAAGGATAAAATAAGTGCAAACAGTTATAAGCAACCTGATAAGCTATGCTAGAAGCATCATCTTAAAACAACGCACCATTTAAATTTACTATGTAAACATTTGAAAAGCATTAAACCATTTTTAACAGGTTTCAAAAGATCCATATACAAAAAGTAGAATGAAAAGCCATGACAAGGCAAGAAGCATACTTTTTAATGCTTGTTTTGTAATTTTCTATTACCTGGCTAAGTATCTTCATCCCTGAGTGCAGTAGTTTCTTTGCAGCTTTGTAGTAAATGGTGTCTGGCTTGTTGTAAATCATTGCATTAGTGCACATTAATTTGAAGTTATCCTGTATGGACACATTGATTTCATAATGAAAGTTTAGACTTTGTAATATACTATATTAAAGTCCTAAATGCAATATTATCAGTATCTTGAGCAATAATTAAAATAAATTTATTAAGTAGAAGTGTTCTTTGAAGCTAAGAAATGTGTTTAAACAATAGCAAATGAAGCCTTCAGAAATAAGCACATAGATTAGACTCTTAAGTCTCAAAACTAGCACTTCGATAAACACCCTGAAAACATTCCTAAATTGTTTGGTGTTCTTGCTACCTTTAAAAGCATTGATATAAGCTCTGTTAGCTAAAATTATAACCTTGCTCCACAAGTCATCAATTAAAGGAAAACAAAGTGAAGCAACCCAATTTTTCCCTATTAGTCTTTCCAGGCACTTAGACAGAAGAGCAATGTTTATATATTGACTAAGCTTTGCCGAAGTAAAAACCTGATGAAAACATGAGGTTTAGTCACGAGCCAGTTGTCCTTGCCTAATCAGTTACTTGCTTTTTTGTACCTCCAGCAAGTACAAGACAACATTTAGGCACTTCTATTCACCAAGTGCCAGTTTTATGAAATCCGTACTTGAAAGGATGAGGAGAAAGAAAATAATGAAGATAAATGAAAAGGTGCAATTCAAAGTCATTACAGAGAATCTTCCCAAGTTTTAGTTATAATTAAGAAAAAAAAAGCCTATATGAAGTTCATTTCTTCAATAACTAATATAATCTGGAAACATATTACAGATTTTTACAGGCCTGCTTTATCACAAAAGTTAAAACGAAAATCAGCTTTCAGCACAAGCATCTTCCAGTAAAAATAAGTGCTGATGTTTGTGAAAGGTTGAGAAACCAGAAAGCAGGGAAAAAGACATTCTCTAGATCTGTCTGCCAGACTAACTGGATACAGATGAAACAACAGGGAGTATTTTCTAAAGTTTCAGAGCTCTCAGTAAGAACATCCAATCAAATACAATCCAAACTGGTAAAATAAATTAAACTGCTAATTACACGTTTTACACTCCTCAGTTAGCTGTGCAGGGAACTAGAGAAAATTTCTGTTGAAGAAATCACACAGTACTTGGTCCCAGCACTTCACTTAAAGCTCACATGACTAGGAATTCTTAAAAACAAAACAAAGCTTTCACCCTCCACATCTTTTTGTCATGCATATATAGTAATTGAAAGTGTATTTTCTTCTCCACATTCAGAACTTGCTCACAAAAAAGGTCAACAAGAAATACTCTTTCAGGCAGACATGCTGATTCTTTTGGAAACTTTGTATTCTCATAACATATCAGTGTTGAAATAAATTGAATAAAAGTTTGAATAAATCTATCCACAGAAACTGATAATATCTTTTTGTAGTCAAAATGAAATTTAAAGAGTTACCTTTAATTCTTCTATGGACTGGTACCCATTGTTCTTTATCTTCTCTTTCATAGTACTAAAATCCATTGGATTTTTAATGATCATGGAATAGCCAGGGGCGATAAAGTCAGTCACAGGAAATGAAAAGAAAGAACTTGGATCTTTTCTGTTAAGATATGAAGAGATTTTTTAATGTTTCAATTTTTAACAAAGAACATACTGAGCTTGGAATTAAATACAAGGGAAAGGAATAAGTTGAAAAGGAATCAAAAAATATCAAGAGAGCTTGTGTCAGCACAATCTTTCACTTCTGAAGTTGAAAGATTCCACATGCAAACCTATATATCTGAAAAGTGCTACAATCATCTTTTAGAAGTTAGTTCTGTATTTTTGATATCTATCTGTAGTCCCATGAAGATTAGAAAAAGAAGTCTTTCTAGGTTTTGGTTTTTGAACAGATGTTTTATATTCTACTTGAGTCAATAGAAAAAAAAGGGAAAAGGATTACTAAAATGAGTATTTGTTATTCGTTTATTTACTCTGAAAAGGAAAACTTCTTAAAGTCATGAAAAAAATGTTTGTATATATTTACAATTATGTTTAACTTTCAGGTTATATAATTTTAATATTTTTACATTAAATTTTTCTAAGACCTCTAGTGACTGTCATTCCAGCATTTCCCAAAGTACTATTACTGTACAAGCTGGTATATCAATTTGTTTAAATTTAATTACGTTTCTATGAGGTATATTGATGGGTACTTCTGCTACTGTTAAAATACACTATAAAATTCTTTGCTGTTACTAGATACATTGGTGAAACCCTAGACAATTCAGGCCTTTTTTCTGGCAGGTTAATTATGACTTTTGGATTTTGACACAAAGCTGCTAGAGAAGAATGAAAACTATTTTGCTGAACACTGCAGAAGCAGATAATACTGATACTCTGCAATACCTACACACTGACTTCCAGTTGACAAACAGAATTTAAAACCAAAAGTGGCTTTTTTTTACGTGCATGCAGAAGTACACCAAGTCAATACAAAAACATGTGGTTTTTTGTCTGTGTGCAGTCAGCCCCCTGAACTTGGCACCTAGACCTTGAAAGTGCAGCTTCTTTAACAAAGACACAACCTTCAAAAAATTTTATGGGCTTGTTTTGGTGGGACAGAGCAAAGGAAAACCTCTCACTGTTGTACAAAACATTTATTTATTCTTAATTCTTAAAATCATAAAAAGAATATCCTAAATCACAGACTACTAAAAGAAAATAAATTCCTACTCTGAAAGTCAGACTGTTTAATGAGAAGGCATTTGACTACTATGTAAAAGAAAATGGTTTAAGATGTGTGCATTTGCTTTTTACAGTAAACAAGGCTACAATGGGTGAAGTCAAAAAAGATATTATATTTATATAATTTAGAAGTCATAGTTTTGGCAAATAAAGTATATGATCTATTTTCAATGTTTTTAAAATCTGAAATTGGAGGTGTTTACAAGGTACCTAAACCAAGAAGTTAAAGACCTGCATTATTAAAGCTGTATTGTAATTTCTAAAATAATCCTGTCAGCAATCATACTTATCAATGGCATTTTCATTCTTTGAGCCATCACATACCTCAATTTTACATAGGAACATACAAAAAGAGGCACACAAAAAAAACCCTCAAGGGATGTTCTTTTTCAATATGTCTTCTCTACAAAATATCCTACATGTTAAAAAAAATCAGATCAGTATATTGACATTTGCATACTTGGCAGTTCTCAATGTTGCTGCTTGTAGGTAAAATATGGGGCACTTCAGAGCTCAGCAGTTTTGCAAACAGGACTCAGAGCTTTAGAAAAACTTTCTACAATCTCCTCTCTTAACAAGGTACGTTATCAATTTCCACTGCATAGCTCTGAAAATCTACTAAATACAAACATGCAAGTATTTACCTCTGCAACTGTCTCATGAGTTGATTCAAAGCTTCCTGAAGTGGCGTTTGCTCCACTTCTAGACCAAAGGAAAAGTGTTATGAGAGAGGGTTGGAAACGTAACTCACATCAAGACATACTAAACTCCCAAGATATCAGCAATTAGTTACACAAAACTGATGCATATTGAAGGATGATCATCAATAAAAGATACAGTAGCATTAAAAAAAGGATATACAATGGATCTAATTCTTTATTCCCACTTATATAGTTAGTAGATATCATACTGCAAAAGAAGTATATGGTAACATATTTCAAGTGTCACTTGTATAGGATAGAAGAAAACTTTAGGATGGCAAGAAATGTCAAGTCACTTTACAGTGTGAAAGACCAAGAAAAGGCAAATTAATTAAATAAAACTGGAATTAGCAAAGATAATTTCCAATTTTTTCTACCTTCTTGTTTTGATAAAGTACTGGTCAATGGTTTTTCCTGTTGCAATTCCAGTCTCACAGGAGTCTGACATTTCAGCTCTTGTTCCCCCTCACTGTCAGGGTGTTCTCGTTTCTTTTTATCCTCCTGCAAAGAGAAAGATTGTTATTCATTGAAATTCACAGACCTTGCAAAACCAGCCTTATTACTGTACATAATGCTCTCTTTGGACTTTTCAGAATAACTGCATATTAAAAAAAGTAATGTCTTAAAAAGGGCATTCTTTATGTGCTATCTCCATCTGCTGGACAATGGAGCACTTCAACTCTTTAAAGCTGGGTATCATTTATGGGTTTCCTCCTTTTTTTTTATACTTAACAGCCTCTAATGGTATGGCAGGAACAACTCTGCACTGTCCTGTGTACAGTGCGTTCCAACCAGTCAAGTCTCTAAAACGATTTTGAAGATTTTAGAAGGACCATAGGAAAATTTAAATTGAATGTACCTATAACGTTTCAAAACATTGCTCTCCTTGAATTTGTGCACAGTATCAGCTCTCCCCATGGATTTCCCGTCCTGTTTTACCAAAATAAAAGGTGTTTTTGGGGGGGAGGGGGGTGGAAGCCAGAGGTGCCCGCGTACCTTAACCCTCCTCCTCCTCTTCTCCTTCTCGTCCCCGGGCTCCTGCTTCTCGCCCTTCTTCCGCTTCTTCCTCTTCCTGTCGCGGTGCTTGTCGTGCTCGGCCTTGTCCTCGGGCGCCGTGGACAGCTCCGCCACCTCGCTGCCGCCCACCTTGAGCACCAGCTTCAGCGGCTTCTCCGCGTACTCGGCGCACACGCGGAGCCCCCGCGATGCCGCCCCCGCGCCCGCCGGCGCC
>JAWLRI010000219.1:514327-523855 GCA_034781795.1 Crypturellus tataupa | reverse complement strand
GCCCTGCCTCCTCCTCGTCGGATTCTGAACTGCACCAACTCATGGTCACTGCAGCCAAGGCTATCCCCCACCCTCACGTCTCTAACAAGTCCCTCTCTGTTTGTTAACACAAGATCCAGTAGCCCACCTCTCCTCGTTGGCTCCTCAACAACCTGTGTCAGAAAGTTATCATCGATACTCTGCAGGAACTTCCAGGACTGTTTGTGCCTGGCTGTGTTGTCCTGTCTGTTTCTTCTGTTTTTATATCTTGCTTTTTATTTTGAACCTGCCTCTAAGTACAGTCAAGACTATTTAAAATAGATTGGCTGGGCATGCAAATTGACAGCTGGAGAAATGAAAAGGTGAATCTGCCCAGGCAGATTTAGCAGAAGAGCTGAAGTCTTCAAGGATAGCTGCCCTGCTGCAGAAAGAGAGGGAAGATGGGTGCAATCCATGGGGAAGAACATAGCTTGGCTCTACTGTTGTTATGCTCCTTGGCAGTTGGTGTTTTGATAGGATCAGCACAGTCCAACCTTCTTTAATACTGTGGTACCCATGTCCTGAAAGGGAACAGCGAGTTATTTTTATTCTACTGCTCTTGTATTGAGAGGGATCGCTGAAACCGTTGTACTAAATGATAAATACATGATCAGTTTAATCTGTTGACTTTAAAGAAAGAAATAACTCATTTATTTTAAGAGAAGAAGAAGAAGAAAAAAGGAATTGATCTAAGCATGTAACTGTTTAGATAGGGTCTGTTTGGTTAGACGTAAATTCCTCGTGTCACTGCTCATTAACATTGTTGTGCCAAGCATTTATGCATGAGTGTCCAAGAAGAACTGGATGTGATCAATTCAAAATGGTCTTGTCAGGCTGCATGAAGAATTCACTCTGAGATATATGTGGCAATACGGGCTTTATGATTTATTCTGACAGGATATTCACGTTGCTGCTTTAAGTATTTCTTCAAATCTCTTCACAGCGCATGATCAATTAGTTCTTTACTTATCCCATCTATTAAGTTAGAACATGAAAGTGTCAGGAATATTGCCACTTCTCTTAGGACTTTTATATGTCCTTTTAAATTAAATCAGTCATAGCCACGATCTCTCTGGTTTTTCACCTGTGGGTATATAGCAGATCTGCTGCTGCTTGTAGGAGTTGTTTCCTTTTGCCCTCCCCTCGATCCTAGTAGTTGGGAGGCTGTGGTTTTCTGTGTAGTTGTGGGTAAGCCCCATTTACCTCCTCACTCTTGCCATCTCAAAGAAAACTATTTAAATTCTATATGTTGAGAGGGTTATAGAAGTTAGCAGAGAGTACTTAAATGTGTGGAGCTACAGTTATGTCCTGCCGTTAGTTCCTGATTACTGAGTATTTATTTCTGTAAAGAGCCTTTTCTTATATGCTGAGATGGAATGATTCAATATTGTTTTAAGTCTGTGTTTTGCTTTTTGCTCTGTCTTACAGCTGGTAGCTCCATAGTTTTCTGACCTGTGTTTCATTCACATCCCCATGTTCTACCCTGTGCAAAAGCATGAATTTCAGTCATACCCTCATACTTGGGTATCAGGCACGTTCACATCATCTTTCTGTGTGTTGGAACACAATAAAAATTGCTTGAAATTGACCTTATAGAAAGTTAGGCAGTATTTTTGTCCTAAAACCATAGTACCTTGAGTACATTTTGTGCTTTTTTTCTTTTCCTTTTGAAAGGAGCAGCTCCTCTTCTGTGCTGCTGCAGGACAAAACTTGAAACCATGCATGCCAGAGATTAGCAGAAGATGAAAGCACCTACCTTATACTTCTTCGAAGGTAATATGATTATTTGGGTGGAAAGAGCCTAACTTGTAACTTTTGTAACTATTTTCTTTATCCTAAACCTTGTCGTTATTGAAATACCTGTATGTTCCAGATATTTCTACGTGTAGCTTCCACTCGTGTTGATGCTGCTGCTGATCTCAAATGACAGTAAGTAGCGTTGCTAAGTGTAGGCATGGGAAGCAGTAGAGAAAAGGGTTTTAACCAAGTAGTAGATGGCACATTCATGTGGTTGTTGGACCAGCAATAATACTAGAAATGTTTGTTTTAGGGGCTGTGACAATATTTTCCACTTATAAAATGTTTTTCTCATTTCACTAGTGGATTCTAGCTAAATTAGCAATACATTTTCAGAAAAAAATAATTCAGAATTTTTGCTGGATTTCTTTGGAAGCATAAATGTAAGAGTCATACGTATTCAGCTGAAATTCTATACTTATTGTTACCTACCAAAATTCTTGCTTTATACTACAGAGCAACACGTACAGTTGCCAAGCTTCACTGGAGATGAAGTGATAATCTCTGGCTATAAGTTGTAAATTGCTTTGGGATAAAAGGTACTGCATACATTTAAATTGTTACCTTGTTAAATGCAAGTGTAGCATAAACATGGTTTTCAAGCCTATTAATGACTATTTTCTCTGAAAGTCTGATGACTTTTTTAAGATAAAATAGAATTGCCTATATTAAATCAGCCTAAAATGTTCTTATCTGACACATTGTGATAGTCATTCTTACTGCTGTTAACAAATATTACTTGGAAGAATTACAGGGTAAAATCAGATGAAGTTTTACTATGTTTTTTATTAGTTTTACTGCTTTGATTACCAGATTGTTTCTCTTACTAGTTAAATTCAAATAAATACTTTCTGATAGTACTTACTAAAATATAGGGTTTTTCTGTTTGTTCTGTACATTTTTTTAGCAACACAAAGAAGTCAAAATGTCATAGCATCTATTTTGAATGTGTAAAATGATTTAGAATGTTATCAGCAAAAGCACTGTTAATGAGAAGGTCATTTGGGGGATTTTTAATTGGCAGACTGGTGAATACCATTTTGAGATTGCCAACTTCACTTCTTTCCCCCATTTATATAATTGGTTTTTAATAGGGAGAAAGGAACAGAAATCAATGAGACTATAACTAAAATGAGAGTTCCCATCAATAATGTGCAAGATCATCAAGTTCTTATCAGTCTAATTGTGCTTATTAGGAAGTGCTGGCAGCTCAGTGTTACCTGACTAAATTATCTACTCTTCTGAGCGACTCTAGGAATGTGAATGTGAATATATGTATATACACACACACATATATACATATAGATATATATATAATAAAGAAATGTATATAGGTATTAGTCTCAAAATGGCTTTATTTCACAAGCTTTATCCAGTGAAGCAATGGTTAAAAAATAGAAAAGTTTTAAGTAGAAATTGTTTAGGAAAAAAGGGCATAGTGATACTGACCACTTGAAGATGGAGGAAGCAGAGAAGAAAAGGATCCCAAATAACTGGAAATTGTGAATTGCTATTTCAGTGGTGAGAACACTGGCAAACAAAGCTGGATGGGAAGAGGTAAGACAGAGTGGAATATAAATAAATGGATATTAAGTAATGGTAACTAAAAACCTAATTTTTGCTGGCCGATGGCCCTTTGGCAGGTCTAGCATAGCTGCACTTCATGCTGATGGCTCCACTCCATCCACAGCACGTTCTTGTACATTAATAATACAGGCCATGGTGCATGTAAATGAAGGGTGCATTATGCATGTGCATTTTAGCAAGCCTGATTTCAGTCTCAGAGCATGTTCACATGGGGTAAACACTATCATTCTGTATTTTGATTTGATTCCTTGTTATTCTGACATGATTCATGGTGTAGAGCAAAGGACGGGAGTGCTGCTAATGCAGCAGTAGGAAAGGGAAATGATCCTGAGCTGTGTTGCTAAGCTCTTACCGTGATCTAAAAGGAATAGAAATCAGCACCTTTGCATTTGTTTGAGGGAGCGTTGTGAAAGAAGTGAAAGGAGTATTAAATATCTATAAATATCTTTAAATATCTATAAAGATAGACAGTATCTGTCTGTACCAAAATGAGGGGGTGGTTGTGTCGTGTGCTGGTGTGCCTGCCTGTACCTGGAGCGATGGCAATGACGGGTGCAGAGCGTGGGCACTGCTCCCTGTGGTCTCTGCAGGGTGTTGCTGGTTGGAGTGGCAGTCCCATCTTTGCTTGCTCTATCGCTATAGTCACAGTAGGAACCACTTTAACGAGGTTTACAAGAGTTTCTGTTTTAACATCTTCCTACCGTGTCCCCTGAACCGCAGCTACGAAGTGGCGTGATGCTTTGGTGATGAAGGAATGCAGACTAATTTAGGTCCTCTGTAGCTAGATGAAGATAACCCTCAAGCACAACTTTAAGGGGCAGAATTCAGGATTCCCAAGTAAAACTGGGCATGCAACCTTAGTAGTGGGGTTTTCTGTTACTTTCTTGGGGCAGAGGGGAAGGGAAGTATACTTTGCCGTGCAATTTTGGAGATTTCTTGCATGAAATACTTAATGTTTTTTATGGACTGGAACATTTAGTAATGTTTCCTACAAAACTAAACAGTATTTAGGTATTTTAATTTATATTTCTGTATGACTTGCGGTGAAGTTTCACTTAGTGTTCATGTGCATTAAGATGCTCCATATTCAGTCAGCTTTTGACAGTTTTAGAAAGCAGGGGTTACAGGCAGAGCTGAGGCGCAGAGCCCCAGCGTGGATGGAGAGCCTGGGAGGCAGGAGCACTAGTGGCTGCCCAGGCTGAGGGCCTTGGGTGCTGCCGTGTCGTGATATGGCAGCTGCACTGAGAGAAGTGCGAGGAGATGAAAATTGCACCCCCAAATCGCACGTAAGGTCTTGCTTAGAGCGATTTGTTTTTTCCCCTGACCTCATGATCTGTTAGCTTTGTAGTTAGCATTGTGCTATGTTGCCTTGTCACTTTTGCTGTTTTTTGTCCTCTCTTGCTGAGTATATGTATTTTTTTTTAGGTAGCAAGTTCCTTGGTGTACACTCTTGAAGGACTCGCACTCCTAGCACTGAATACAAACAAAAAGTAACAGCTTGCTCCGTGAGATGGTAGTGTCTGCTCTGCTGAAAACTGTAAAATAGAATGGCCTTATTCTTAAACAGTTTTTAAATTATTTTTTACATCCATCACCATTTCCCACTTAGGAAAATACTGTGGTCAAGAGAAATATGTTAAAAAAAATACTAGATGTATAATCACCATTTCTTGTTTTATCCTATTTCTTGCATATGTAAAGTTATTGCTCTGGTCTTCAAAGTTATTGCTCTGGTCTTCAAACCAGAGCATGGGCTTGTAGCGTGCGGCTGCTTCAAGGTGTCTCAACTGCCAGAACTCCCACCTGCCCAGAAGTGTCACAGTGTGTTCCACCAAGGTAGCCGAAATGAGCGTTATTTTGTGTGTATGGGGAAAGAAAAGTAACACATACCATGTGTTTGAGCATTTGTTATGGGGCTAGTGGTGAAGAAAACATGAAACAAACACCAGTTTTAAAAGGGAGATCCGTGTTTGCCTTACGTGCTCCTGGGCCTGTCAATATGTGACTGTCGTGTTAGAGCATTTCACAAAAAGACGCCACTTCTTTAGCACAGTGACTTATTTAGTAGTGTCCCCAGGCTATTTCAGACTTTCATTAGAACTGTATCATTCTGTCAAAGATGTTTATTTATACACCTTCACAAACACAGTTTTAAAAATAGAGTAGTTGTTTTTCTAAGGTAAATTTGGAATTGAACCCCAGACAGCAGCGCAGGTCTTTCCTGGAAGTCACTGGTTTGCACAGGTGAGTTTGACCCCAACGTCCTTTGAGCACTTTTCATCCTGTAGTGAAGGAGCTGCATGGGCTGTTCTTGACTGCAGACAGTGCTTGTTTTGGTTTCTTGGCAGTCATTTACCAACAAAGCTCTTTGTATTTTGGCCTGTAAAGCAGCTACTTGCCTGGCTCCTCTGTGTTTGCCATGTGCTTCCTTCGTTCGCTGCAAAGCCAGGCTGGAGTTACTCAGCTGGACTGGTGAACCAGGGTGTAAATGGGCCAGCCTCTCAGCCAAGAGGCAACTAATTAAGCCTTTCAGTAAAATGCATTAGTCTTCATACCCTGAAATAGCTAGGCCCTGTCAATAAATTTCAAGAGTATTTGCATTAGACACAGGCTGTAACGTGCATTGACCGCAGGCATTATATTATTTTTCCTTATACTAGGATACATTATTCTGTGATACGAGATTCACTTTGCAGCTAGGATGAGCTTCTGGTTTGGTAATATCACTGTCTTGGTCGTCACTTAAGAGGACTGAGATTGGGACGAGCAAAGGTTAAAAATATGAGTTGTGAACACTTGATCCTCATGTGAGGCCTGATGGTTGGGATTTAATAGACCTTGGTGATATGTTTTGTTGTTTAGATGTTGATGAGACTTGCTCACCAGTGAGAGGGAAGAGCAAAACAGAGGGAATTGCTGTTTCTTCCCAGGAATATTGTAGTTCATTTACAATTAAATGCTGCCTCCTCTTTAGAGTTTGTCTTAGTCCACAAGGGGAAAAAGATATTTTACTGTTATTTGTTAGCACAAAATACTGGCGTACTTGAGCCAAAATCTGTTCAAAATTCCAATCTGGTTCTAGCGATCACATTATTCTAGGATTACTTCAGTGCAAATAGCAGAAGAATCTGGTCTCTGTTGGCTTTCGCTATAAATAATTCCAAGTTTTGGTTTGTAGCCTTCATTTTACACTGACTGATGCAGAGCTTCAGCTACCGAAAGTTCTCATGTTTCCAGAAGATGAGTGTTTGCTTTATACCAGCTCTGAAAGTATATTTATAGCAGGTCTGCTGGCTGGGGCCGCTGTGATCAGCAGAGCAACATCGAGCTCGCTGCACCTGCATGACCGGATCGGAGGAGCTGCAGTCACACCTGTGCGTGCCTTGTGCTGCTCCCTGCCACATCCGTGGGCATAAATGTGTTTCCTTACAGAATTCAGACCAACAGAAATGCCTCCTCTTTTGGCTTTATTAATGTCATTTATTTTTAATAGAGGGGAAAATTGAAATAAGTTCTTTATGTGAAGTCTGCTTAGGGAAGGAATCTGGGGAAAAAAACTTAAAAGTTAATTTTTTTTTTAATCTTGAAATCTTGTGCTTAGTAAGTGTTTAAAAATTTCTGGCAGTCCTGTTAGTAAAAATAATTATTCACAGCCTTCTGGGTGTTGTGGATCTTTTCATTTTATATGTTCAAAAGAAAGGGGGATTCTTCCAAATCCTCAAATGTACGAAAGTACATTAATTTCATTTTCATCACATTTCTTCATTGCATTAGATTTGCATGGATTTGTAACCCAGAGACGTAGTAGTGGTGTGGGAAGGCAAGCTTTTTTTTTTCTTTTTCAGGGAGGCATTTTGGGCCCTTTTAGATGAAAGAAACTTCAGTTCATGCTATTCTGATGGTTTCCTGGTTGCAGTTCAGTTTTGATCCCCCCTCTAGAGGAGTTATGAAAGAGAAAAATGTTGGTGGCAGATTTGGACCTCTGTGTGTGTGTGTGTTTTGTTATTTTTTTTCAATTTTAATACAGAATCTAATTAATACTTTTAGGTAATGGCAGCCACACTTCTCAGGAACCGATTATCTTTTGGGGGAAAGCGTATTTATTAGATGGAGATCGTTTGTGTTGAGCCCTTGTTGCGCTGCCTGGCTAGAAGTGATGGATCCCATTGGGTTGATCAGGGAAATACAATTCCTACGGAATCCAGAAGAGTCACAGTGTGATTAAATGGAAGATAACACCTCAATTTCCAGAGACATTTTCAGACCCTCCAAGCCCACGCTATTCCCAGGCTCTGGAGACGTCCAGCCAGGCAGGGTTATTCTGGCTGCACAGCTCGGGCATGTCCAGGACAGGAGGGAAGGCAGAGCAGTCAGTGGGAGCAGTCCTGGGCTGTCCTACCTCCAGTGAGCGGTGGTTCAGATAGCCCAGTTGTCAGACTGGATGTATTTTATCCTCTGTTTCAGGCAAATGGTGAAGTAACTTCTCAGAGTCAATTCTATCAATCACATCTATTTCACCGCTGAATCTCCTTTCCTTTGTATTGCTTTTTTTTTTTTGTTTTTTTTTTTTTTAACTGAATTATCTACATTTATTTGATTGTATAGTCTCTTGGCTTTTTCAGCAAGTCATTAGGAAGAACATCCTGCAGAAAGAGATCTTGGAGGTTCTGGTGTCCATAGCAGATTCATTTTCGCTCTTCTCTGCTTGTGTTGAATGGTAGATGTATTGTTCTACTTTTACCATGAAAAGATGGACATTAAGCTGCTTGCTGGATGATGTGAAGCTGGGGTACCTGCTGGCCTGAAGCCAATTAGCACATATTAGCATCTACTGCTTGAATGTCACTGCTGTGCTGCTGCTTTGCTCCCTCGTTTTGTTTCAGCACGTTTTGCTTCAGTGCCAGTCTCCAGGGCTAGTTACTGCTGCTTTTATCCTTGCTGTTGTACAATGTGTGATGAAGTGCTCCTTGAAAGGTTATTCCACTTCTTGAAAAGAAAATGGTTTAGACATGGATGCTCTGGGACTGTGTGTTAATAGGACAGTGCTGCAAGTCATGGTGCAACAGCATGTATGATATAACTTACCATGTGTTGCATAATATCCTATACAAAGTCCTCATTTATATCTTAACTACTATAATGTAAGCTACTATAAAGTGCTCTTTTTTCAAAAGATTGAGTAACTTTGACTAAATAAATGGAAACTATGTGCATAATCAGTAATTGCTATTCTCATCATAGCAGCAAAATAAAAATATGTAGCTTTACTTTGGGGGTGCTATTTTGGATACAAGAATGCTGTATTTCAAGGCAAGTGGAAAGTATGATTAATGCTTCAGAAATGAAGTGTTTTGGATGTTTTTGTGTGGGGTTACTGCCATGCCGCTGTAGAGAGTTAGTCCTGGGCTATAAACGAGCTCGAGCCTTGCAGTTCCTTGTTTATAGAGATGCTTAAAAGTCATGTCCCTTTTTGAAGCTTTATTTCTAAGAGTAGTGGAGCACAAAGAGTTTCCTATTTGAAATCTTTGTGCCAGAGTCAGGTGTTGTAAGCACGTTCAGCTGGGTTGTGCAGCAGTGCTCCTCTCTGGTGCAGTTTTGTTCTGAGGTGATCTTGTAGTTTCTATATTTGTTTGCTCTTGTGATAGTGGAAAATCAGTTGAATTGCATTAATAATATGGGTTGAGGTTTTTGGCAAATGATGATGGAGTTGGAGGCACAGAACGAAAAGGCTCCATCCAAATGGAAGACTCTTTGAACCGGTTCCTCACAGGGGACTTATAGTGCAGCAAGGATTTGCTAAAGCTTGTAAATTTATAAATTAATTGCCTGCACTGCCGATACAGGAGGGAAGCCTGTTGTTCTTCACTCGTGTCCCGCACCAAAGCGTTGAGGCCAGGAGGGCTCCGAGGGCCCTCGCTGACATCGGAGCGAGCGCATGGCTTTCCGTGGTGTGAATTCCTTTGAATGTCAGTTTCTCTACGGCGGATTAGCCCCCACAGATGTCTTGGATCCTGGGAATATCTTCCACGATAAAAAAAGGAAAGCTGGCATCTCAACTGTCGTTTAATAATCTGCAGACTCGTTAATTTATGTGTTTTGTGATATTTGATACCTACAGATGCAACA